>JAWNPG010000012.1:1000000-1175000 GCA_035045145.1 Drosophila meridionalis | reverse complement strand
TGAGGTCGTGCAGCAGCGGCAGCAGCGCCGGATAGTTGTACGCTAGCACATACAGGTGCACCTGGCTGAAGTTCGGCGAGGCCTTCAGGTAGCCAAACGGCAGCTCGAACCCGTGCATCCCATTGGTGACAATCACCTGCCAGCACTTGTTCATCTCCCGCTTGTTGAGTATCTGCAGCGTCAGCGGGCACCCCTCGATCTCGTACTTGTCCACGGGAAAGCTGCGCACCAGCTGCGGCTCATCGACGGCGGGCGTCAGGATCTTCAGCTTGGGGTGTGCATCGCGCGGCGGCAAGGTGATGGCCTTCGAGTCCGGCCAGTACGGCTCCGGCAGCGGCCAATAGCCGATGGGAAAGGTCTTCTGTGTGATGTGCTTCTGCACGTAGATCATCTTCTTGATCGGCTGAAAGACTATGTCCGGCGTGGGCTCGTTGGTCGTGGATGTCGTCACTGTGGAGCTGCTGCTGCTGGAGCCGCCGCTGTTGCTGTTGTTGTTGTTGCTGCTGCTGCTGCTGTTGCTGTTGCCGCCGCTGTTGCTGTTGTTGTTGCTGCTGCTGTTGCTGCTGCTGTTGCCGCCGCCGCCGCTGCTGCTGCTGTTGCTGTTGCTGCCGCTCGACTCCTTGGGCAGCATGGGCTCGAACTGCAGCACAACGCCTGGCTGCACCTTCTGCACCAGGCTCTCGATGCACTGGTTGAGCACGTAGTGACTGCGCACCCGATATGATCGACCGCCAGTTACCTCGCACATCCGCTCAATGGGCGAGTCGTCGTGCGGCACCTTGCCGTCGACCCGCTCGTCAATCTTGTTGCCCGGCATGCGGAGGACGAGCGAGAAGAGACGCTGATCCCAGCGGAAAGGCTCCTTGGTGAATTTGGTGCCGGGGATTTGATTGCTGAGCGGCAATATGATCTCCTGGTGGACACCATTGCGATACGAGTAGCGTCCGCCGTCGGTGATCACTATGATGACTGAGGGTTCCAGATAGAAGGGACACCGCCCCTGGCCGTAGGTATCGATGCCCGACTGCATCCGATTCAAGTTGAGCAAATCGAAGGCGTTGCGCAGCGATTCACCCATTGAGGTGAGTCCGTGACTTTGCAGATTTTTCAGCTCGTTCATGAATGTGGCATGATTCTCCTTCCAGCCGGCTTTCACGTTCGCCGGCGGTTCCTCGAACGTGAGCAGCATATAGCGATCCCCTAGGCAATCCTGGGTGCGCTGGCGATATTTGAGGAACGTCTCGACGGCGCCCTTGGCTATGTCCAAATACGTCTTTTGCACACCATTCACATACGCCTTCTGGCACATGGACGACGAGGTGTCCACCAGGAAGAGTATGATTGTCATGGCTGCCCGCTGCCGATGCCCACGCTTACACCCACTACTCTGCCGTTGCGCCCAACACTCTCTCTGGGCCAACCTGAAACAAATTAAAATATGTTTTTAAAAAGTCTAAGCAATTAAATTAAATAAAATAAATAAATTTAAGAAAACGCAATCACAAGAGTACGCATACATACGCACGCACACGCGCTGTGATTAGCGAATGCATTAAATGTAAACTTCATTTACCGTTTCTTTGCGCTTTACTGAGCTAATTTGAGCTTCAGTTTGTGAGTGAGTGAGTGAGTGAGCGAGCAAGAGCAAGAGAGCTTACGTACGTATGTGTCTGTGTAACTGAGAGTAGTTGTAGTTGCGGGCGTGTGCTCTAGAATCCTCTTCTTTCTTCTTCTTCTTCTTCAACTACTGGCTGTTGCACATGTCTCTTCTCAGCACTTGTTGTTGTTGTTTTAGCTGCAGCAGTTGGTATTTTAGTGTGTGTTTGTGTGTATTGTTGTTATTGTTGTTGTTGCTGTATTAGTTTTTGATTTTTCTCTTATTCTTGTTTTTTGCACAGCTCTCTTCAAAATGTTGCTGCTGCTCTCTCTCGCAGTGGTTGCTAGCAGCGTGCTTCTTCCTCCTGTTGTCCTGGACTTAAGCGATTTGCTCTTTTTCTACGTTTCACTGTTCCGCTTTTATAATACATGTTGCGTGAAACAGCTGACATTTGGATAAGAAAAATACCAACAAGTTCTGCAACGAAACGGAAGACAGAACAGAGAGCGTTAAGAAAGAGAAAGCAATACGAATATCAGTCAAATACAGTTAGCGTGTTGCGCATACGCACTGTGGTTGATACACATTACAGTTATAACTCAGTTTTGTAATCCACATACATACACGGATCAGCGCACGAGAGAGAGAGAGAGAGACACATATGCGCACACACACACACACACAAGTATACATCTATCACCTTCGGAATCACTGATAATGCCTAAGTAAACGAAACTGAAGTACACATACACATAGAGCAAGCAAAAATACGCACAATTTGGACAACAAATGTGCTAATTTTGCCTTAAGAGTTTCTGACCGCGATTTTAATGCGCGATCGCTTGTTCTCTTTTTCCTCTTCTTTCGCTCTCTTTCACTTTAGTTTGAGCCTTACATGAGCATCCCCACTTTCGTAAACTATATGAACATACATATAAAATTGAAAAGTTAAAAAAAAAAGGTTTCACACAACTTTAAAGACAACGAAGATAGGCATCTGCCACAGGCAGTTATTGCGGCTGCTCTATATAAGCCATTCATTTAGTCTATCTACACTTGGCTAGTACGAGATCGCGATTGGGAATGCGTTTACTCCGCTGGCATTAGAGATGAGAGTGTGCATTACGAGTTACTCGTGAGTGTCACGATCAGTGATAATCGCTTGTGTGTATTTACACATATGCATACGCAGATATTTTAATTGATAATTATTTTTCATTTTTCGCAATGTGTGTACCTATGAATGCTCATATTTCTGTCGCTTTCACAATTTACACATATTTCAGGAATAATATTGTATTGTATTGTGTGATTACAGCCTGCTTTTCAATACACAATGTATTTTGAAACACGTATATGTGAGTATACGGAGCATAGCAGAGTAATAATTACAAAAACACAAAAAATATAAATATTTTATACGTGTAGACATTTTTTGTTCACTATCGCCTTCAACGATCGCCTCACATCACGGTCACGCACGCATCTCTAATTGGCAGCAACAACTGGCCAAAGGCAAAGACGATACATATTCGGATATTATTTAAAAGTTCCGCACTCAATAGAAGACACAAATTACAATAATAAAATATTAGCTCCCCTTGCGTTTGATACGATTTCAGACCCGGTCAGTGTACAATGGATTTTAAAGGAATGTAAACTGACGCGCGGCTGAAAAAAATTTGATTTTATCGACGCGCCCGCATTTAACGTTGTCATCGCTGCCGCTGCCTTCTGGCGACTAATTGACTGAGTTTCGAGTACAAAACACTCAATTTCTATTTGAATAGGAGCACTCATTCACACACACACACACAAACACATGCAAACGTATTACATGCGTGTACTACATTCACGCTCAGTGGAGCTGAGCAGAGTTGCCAGACATAAAACCGAGTGCAGAATAGACGATGAAACCAGATGCTTTCGAATAGCCAAAGGCAAGCACGTGGATATATTCGTAAAATGGGTCACGCCGAACAATTTAATGTATTATTAATAACAAACACAGACTAAAGCCATCTACTCAAATAAACGATAACATTATTCTTCGCTGTTGGTGGCAACGCTGCAAAAACGGCAAGGTAACAATAAAGAGGGCAGCGAGGGGGGTTGAACGTACTTCTGCGATTTTTTTCTTTCTTTTTGAATGGCACAACGCAGCCCAGCACTCAGCCTAAGATTGCACAGCTTTAAAATGTATTACCAAGTGATTGAATTGAAATGAAACACAGTAATATCAACAACAACACATCGATATTGCCAATGACCTTGCTACAAAGGATCACTAATGAAGTGTGACTGTGTGTGTTTTTGAGTGGGAGAGGAGGCAAGCGGGTCGGTCATCATTTGACAATCAACATGATTAGAGTGACCTTAATTTTAAATGTAACATGAGCACGAACGAGAACTAATTTGCATGTGGCAGTGGGGCTAGCTGGCTAATGCGTTTATCGTTTATCGATCGACGATACATGCAATGCGACATTGCATCCGATTACGTCGGGAGCGCGCCAAACATTCAAGTGTTATCGTGTCTATGATTTCGAGCTGATTGTAGGTGTAGTGGCTTCAGCAGCGTTAATAGCACTTGAAGAACAATAATTGCGGCTACGTCACAGCCGCTCAGCGACACACAATCTCGTTCTCTCTCTCTCTCTCTGTCAAACACACACACACACATGCAGCATCATCATCATCTTCACCGCTGGTGAGAGTCGAGTGGCGAAACATAAGTTCAGCTATTTACAACTACTACTTAAGCTGGTCGAATTAGCTGGACACGGCGATTGCGGCCGATTAATTAGAAGTTGCTGGCCATAAACTAAACAAATAGTCGTATTGTTTTTTAATCGGGGTTACTGCTCAACCGAACGATGTTGGAGGGGAGGGGGAGTAACGCGTAGTGTTGTTTCGAGCAAATTTTTTTCAGTTATATTTTACTTTGTGCCAACAAAAATGTATGACCACCTCCGCCGCGCGCGCTCACACCGACGACCATAGCCACGCACTCACACATAGTTGGGAAGGCGCACACACACACGCGCGAGTCATGTGTGCGTGTGTGCGGCTGTATTAAGGTGCATAGCCCGTAGCACACAAACAACTTTTACACGCACGCTCTCACGCTCGCTGCTCCTCTCTTTTGGCGCTCGCTCATCCAAACAGCTGCCCCGCCACCCGAGCACGCGAACGAACCCAACATCCAACCAACCAACCAATCCACTCGCCAACTGACGGACTGACTGTCGACTGTGATGACGACGACGACGATGGCGCAAACGACCGACCGACGGTCGAGCCGACGTAACGACACGACCACGATACGACGACCAGTGGTGGCATGTATGTATGTATGTAGCAATTTGTATGTTTACTTGTAGTATCTCAGCAGGCGGATAAGTTTGTTTCACACACACACTGAGGCCGTCACTCTCGCTGCGTTCCGAGTTGTCGCCTCTGCCTTTTCTATCGTTATTGCATCTGTTTCTTCTACTTTGGCGCCGCTGGCCAACCAACCTCTCAGTTCAAAAGTAAAAAACTAACTGAGCCGCTGCGATTGTTGTTATTTTTCGTATATATCGATAAAACGATAGATAACCTGACAGGGCTGTTGCTTATCAGAATGGCACAGAGTTGGTTTGAGTTTCAGTTTTGTCTTTTTTTTTTTGTTTTTCTTGACATCGCTAAATGGAGCAGTCAGCTGCTAAATTGAATTTCTATCGAAAATAAATAATTTTAAAATAAAAGCCAAGTGGGCAACAAGTCCATAAAATGAGCAAATGACTGTAAGTTGCCTTGTTTTTCAACACACTCAGCGCAGGCGACAATCCCGTAAATTTGTAATCGAGAATGTGACAGGGTCATTTGTCACTCTACACATGGGCCATTTTTGTGTTGGCGCGCGAACTTGACAGGCATAACTATCGTAAACATCGGCATTACCACGGCAGTCGTGCGTTCTACAAGATATTCAAGTGCAATGCCGGAGAGTATTATTGCCGGAATACCGGTACACTTTCCCTTCGAGCCGTACGAGGTGCAGCGCGCCTATATGGAGAAGGTGATTATGTGCCTGCGCGATGGCACCAACGGCGTGCTGGAGTCGCCGACCGGCACAGGTAAAACGCTGAGTTTGCTCTGTTCTTCGCTCGCCTGGATACGCACCCGCCAATCCGAGCACCAGCTAAACATGCAAAAGGTGCAGATGGAGCAGCAGCAGAGACAGGCAACGGGAGGCTCTGCCACGGGCGCCATATCCGACCTGGCTTTGGCCATAGGCAAGGCCAACAACTGGGGTGTGCCCAAGGTGATTTATGCGTCCCGCACCCACTCCCAGCTAAGCCAGGCGATGCGGGAGCTGAAGCGCACCGCCTATGCCGGCATGCGCTCCGTTGTGCTGGGCTCGCGAGATCAGCTCTGCATACACCCGGACGTGATGAAGGAGCAAGGCAATTCGAACAAGGTGAACATGTGCAAGCTGAAGGTGCACGCAAAGACGTGCTCGTTCCAGCTGCGCGTCGAGTCCAAGAAGGATCATCCCGACTTTCGTGGCCCCAGCATCATGGACATCGAAGATCTGATCAAGGTGGGCCAGCGCTTGAAGATGTGCCCATACTACGCCTCCAAGGAGCTGGTCAGTAATGCAGACATCACGTTCATGCCCTACAATTACCTGCTGGACCCCAAAGCGCGCAAAGCCAACAAGATTGAGCTGAGCAACACGATTGTGATACTGGACGAGGCGCACAACATTGAGAAGATCTGCGAGGAGTCCGCCTCGGTGCAGATCCGCTCCTCCGATGTGGCCATGGCCATCGAGGATGTCACCCACATTATGAAAATTTTCACCAGCGCCGATTCCCAAGATTCAGGCGGACCCGAGGAGCCCAAAGACTTCACCCTAGACGACCTGACGCTGCTCAAGGAGATGCTGCTGGAGCTGGAGAAGTCCATCGATGGCGTCGTCGTCGAGAATCAAGTCGAAGGCACCACCTATCCCGCAGCCCACATCTACGATCTGCTAGGCAAAGCCAATGTAAGTTAGACCAGCATACGAAAAGCTAATCCTTATGCCCAATCCCAATCCCAATACCAATTGCAGTTCACCTATGGCAACTGTGCCACGATTGTCGCCCTGCTGGACAAGCTGGTGCAGTACCTCATGGTCGCCTCGCAGCACTCGATGCTGCGCAAGGGCGGCAGCTTCATGGTGCTCAGCGACCTGCTGAACGTCGTCTTTGCCAACAAGGAGGACATCATGGCCAAGGTGCATCGCAGCTTCAAGGTCCACGTTCAGATCGAGGACACCAAGCAGTCGAAGCCAGTGGGCAACATCAGCAAGCAAACCGGCTGGCTGGGCAAGGGCAGCAATGCGGCCACTACAGTCTCCAAGGCGGCGAAGATTATCAACTTCTGGTGCTTTAATCCGGGATTCGGCATGGAGCAGCTGCTCAACACCCAAGTGCGCAGCGTCATCCTGACCAGCGGCACGCTGGCGCCGCTCAAGCCGCTCATTGCTGAGCTAGCCATACCGGTGGCCCAGCATCTGGAGAACCCGCACATCGTCGATCAATCACAGGTGTACGTGAAGATCATTGGCACTGGTCCGGATCGCGAGCAGCTCATATCCAACTACAAGAATCGGTACGAAAAAAATACAATATTTAAAATGCTTACAGTATATCCGCTGAATCAGGCCTTCAGTGATGGATTAGGATGATGAATACTCCTATGATTGTCATATGCTAATGAACATAAGCATTAGATTTGTCTCTGGGGTATAACCCTGGACCCATTAAAAATGGGAAATCAGGGTATAATGGTTTTGTGAAAATGTATATAATCGTCAGAAGGAGGCGTGCCACACCCCTTGAAGTATATATTCTTGATCAGCACGACAAGACGAGTCGATGTAGTTCTATCCGCCCGTTCATCCGTGTGAACTCTGAGATCTTCAAAAGTACATAAACTAGAGACTTGAAATTTAACACGAATACTCGTGTAAACCTTATTTTGAATTAGTTTATCAAATTTTGTCGATAACTCTCCCCATTTCTATTTTATCGGCATTTATCGGTAATTTGAATTCGTTTTTTAAGCGTGGTTTGTACATCGTTTGAGCTGAGATTTTCTGAGCAGTTGCGTGTATTGAGTGCAGAGAATATGTTATCTTTAGATTTTGGATGCCACGCCCCATTCGTCCCCGATTTGAAATAAATTGCATTTCAAATACTAGAGACTTGTTCTTTGGCAAATACACATATATACATAAATGTCAAAAGTGAAAGTTTGATGAAGATAACCCAACCTGAAAGAAAACATATTGTGTGTATGTGTTGTTTGTATGTATGCAAAAAAGAAGCGTAGAATGATTTGATATTTGGCTGTTCACAGGGATCAGGGTATCTCCTAGTCGAGTAGTCGCAATTAGAGCACTCTTACATGTTTTTATCAATTTTGGTGTTTTGCAAATACCAAATGTGGGAAAGATTGTAAAGTAGCGGCTGCCGACAAATATAGCTTTATTGAACCATTCTATGGGTCTTTTAGCATTATGAAAACTATTTGCAAACTCTGGTAATTTGATCATCTCTGTTTATACTTTCCCATCACATCCAAGGAATTTCACAATTTGATCGAAAATAACTTACAAAGAAAAGCTAAGATGTAGATTCTTCCATTTGAGATAGATCCATTAAATATGTAGACATTTTTGTTTAGCTTTTTCTAGTTTTTGTCTACTCGAATTGACTTGATAAAGCCCTGAATCAGTGTTTTCATTTAGCTTTTGATAACTATTTATACCCTGAGCCCATTGAATATGGGAAATCAGGGTATATTGGTTTTACTCGATAATACCATACGCTGCACAAGTTTATAAATTTCCGATATATTTTTCCGATAACTCATTCCATTTCGATTTTATGAGCATTTATCGATAACTTTCATGTGTTTTTAAGGAGTGGTTTGTACATCGTTTGAGCTAGAAACTTAAAATTTGCTGTGTAGTTACGTCTAATGAATACGGAGATTACGTAATCTTTAGATTTTGGATGTCACGCCGCATTCGTCCCCAATAACCCCCTATTTGTAAAAAGCGCAAATCAATTACTAGAGACTTGTGCTTTGGCAAATACACACATATGAATGCCATTAATAAGTTGTGAAAGTTTGATGCAGTTAGTCCATCGCTAAAAAAAGTTATTAAACAATTAAGTTCCCATAGTAATGCCCACATTGCAGGCCAAGCGCAGTCGCTGCGTCAACTGCGCAGTTGGCAGAGCGCGCGCTTATGAGTACATGCATATGTGTGTATGTATATGTTGTTTGTATGTATGCATAAAAAAAAAGCGTAGAATGATTTGATATTTGGCTCTTCACAGGGCTCAGGGTATCTCCTAGTCGAGCAGTCTCGACTAGAGCACTCTTACTTGTTTTGATTTCATTTTTATTTCCTATTCCTCTTATATTTCGATTTTCCACAAGAAATATTGCATTTTTAAACTTCTGACCCGATATTACAGTATAGTAACAGTTTTCTTTGGTTTTCACTAAATAGTGCTGTGAGGCTGTGCGGGAAAAAGGCAGAATTGGCTGCAATGCCTCTGACAGACATATGAACCATGCAGATGGATCTATAAAACTAGGTTTAAGATTTGATGAAATAACAAAGCTGATTTGCAAATGAAAATGAAATTCTTAATAAATAGAGGCTAATAAAACGGCTAAGAGCTCCATGAAAATAGTTAAAAGTTAACTGAAGAAGTGACTGAAAGGAGCTAAAAGATTTAAAAAAAAAAAGCTAAAGCATTTATGTGCTTTCAAGAGTTATATAGAGGCTTATGGAACTGTTAAAATGGGAATTCGGATCAGAAATATACTCCAAGATATTTAAAATAATATAGCAACCAATACTCAATATATATATTTTGGGTTGACTGGAAAGAAATGGCCGATTTTTAAAAAGAAAATAAATACATTTTTATTAAAACTTAGAATGAATATATATACAACTGTGTTCACAAAAATAGCAGAGCCCGTGAGCTTTCCCTTGAAAGTTTATAAATCATATTTAAAAAAAGAAACATAATTGCACCAATATTTTATAAGTTTATGTAGTGCAATGCTTGCTTTTACCCACTAACACGAAAATGTTAGCATTAATTGTGTATTTTGATGCAAATAATAGTAAAAAAAAGAATTATCTAATTTATTAATCTTACTATTGACAGATTTCTACATTTTTTATTTATTTATGATTTTCGCAACTAATCGAAAAACTGTTATTTTTGTGAACATCGAAATTTGTGTGCATAAGCACAAAAGTACGAAAAACGCGCCAAAACATAGTAAAAGTAGCGGAACTTTTTCGTTTTCCCTACGTCTATATTCCATTTAACAAAAAAAAGTCCAAGAACTGAATATGTAAAGAGAAATACATACATATTTAAACATTTTTGCAATCTATGTTAGCATCAACAGCACTGCTATTTTTGTGAGCACAGCTGTATATATATATATATACATATGTATATATTTATCTGTGTTTGAAATCCCTATCTAATTTACTCGTTCACAGCGACAACCCAAAGTACATCAGCTCACTGGGCCAGACGATCCTGAATGTCGCGAGGATTGTGCCGGATGGACTGTTGGTGTTCTTTCCGTCGTATCCTATGTTGAACCAGTGCGTGGACGCGTGGCAGGCGAGCGGCTTGTGGGCGGATATATCGAGTCGCAAGCCCATATTTCTGGAGCCGCGCGGCAAGGATCAGTTCACCAGCACCATGGAGGAGTTCTATCAGGCGATACGCGACTCGAAGGGCGCCTGCTTTATGGCCGTGTGTCGCGGCAAGGTGTCCGAGGGCCTGGACTTCGCCGATCGCAATGGCCGCGCCGTGATCATCACCGGGCTGCCGTTTCCGCCATTGAAGGACCCGAAGGTGATACTGAAGCGACGCTACCTGGAAACGAATCGCACCAGAGAGAATCAGCTGCTCAGCGGCCAGGAGTGGTACAATCTGGATGCGACGCGGGCCGTAAACCAGGCAATTGGACGCGTGATTCGCCATCGTCACGACTACGGCGCAATTCTGCTGTGTGACGCACGCTTCCAGGATGCGTCGCAGGTGCAGCAGCTGTCCAAGTGGATACGCGGTCACCTGGGCGCGCGTCCGCAGTCCTCGCCGTTCGGTCCCATTGTGCGCGAGCTGCGGCAATTCTTCAAGCATGCGGAGCAAACGGTGGGAGCTACTCTAGACCTAATAATAAAAATAAATAATAAAAGTTGCTTTTCTGCCCACAGATAGCCCAGCCCGAGGAGCGCGTCGTGGAGCCGCTGCTGCAGACCGTGTGCAAGGAGGAGCAGCCAACACTAGCGGCCAGCTACACCCAAATCACCCAAGTCAACCGAGAGCCCGGCTCTGGAGCCAACAAGTTCCAGCTGGCCAGTGAGCTGGCAGCGTGAGTCCCGCCTAGTTAATCCTAGAGAGCTATCTCAATGACGATTCTGTTGCTTGCAGCAAGGCGGAAATGGCCAACTCCATCAAGAGCTGGACGCCAGCGGATTATGTCAATGCGGCCGGATGCACCAGCCAGGCTCAAGCAGCGCCCCACGCCATGGACTTCATGAGTCGACTTAACTCCAATGCGACGGTAGATTATAGTATATATATATGCCTGGAGTACGTTGCCTAAACTCAGCTTTGCTTCACCTACGCAGAGCATCGACTTCAACAGCACCGGTCTGGTGAAGATTCACAAGCGCGAGCGCAGCTCGCCCACGGCCAGCGAGACGCTGGCCAGCGGCAAGAAGCGCTACAAGCTGATCGGCAGTGATCCCTGCAAGGTGGAGCCGGGCACCAGCAGCGGTAGCTGCTGCTCTTCAATGGCAGCCGCATCCCCGCCTAAGGAAGCGCCAGAATCACGCGCAGACTTTCTGCGTGAGGTGCGTCTCCACCAAATGCCAATCTCTAGCGAGACTCCACTCAGCTTCTCTCTCTCTCTCTCTCTACTTTCAGGTGCGCAGCGTTGTGGACAGCGACAAGTTTCGCAGCTTCGGTAAGGCGCTGCTGGCCTACAAGTCGGGCGGCGACGATTGCTTCGAGGTGCTAATGGTGCTGCTCTTGGACGTGCTGGGTACACCCAAGCTGCGATACCTGCTGTGCGGCATGCGCCGCTATCTGAAGAACGAGCACAAGGAGGAATTCGATGTGCGCCTGGCCAGCCTGCAAACCAGCTAGTCTTAGCTCGTTACTATCTGCCCATGTACTGTCTTAAATGTATTTCTTTACAATAATATACTTTACTTATAATAATATAAACTATGTATAAACTATGTTTTTAAAAATTTATATTTGTAAATGCGACTTTCTAAATGTGTTTAATGTGTGGCATAAATCACGCCTTGTACGAAACAATCAATTATTGATATAAATATGATGTAGAAGAATTACACTTAACGAATTTCGCTCACATACCAAATTGTAAACCTCCACGTTAATTTAGATGGATCGGTTTATAATACTCAAACTCAAACATTTTTTCTTCCCAGGTTTTAAACTTTTGTAGTCGAGTAATTTGAGAAAATATTCGAAAAAAAATATATATATATATTTGAATGCTTAAAGATAAAAAAAACTTTAATTATATCAAGGATGCAATTTCTAATAAACAAATTTTTTGGAAAAAAAAAACATTTACAAATAATTTTACAAAAAATACTAATAATTTATGTGATTATACCCTGAGCCCATTGAAAATGGGAAATCAGGGTATAATGGTTTTGTGAAAATGTATGTAATTAAGTAAGTATATATTCTTGATCAGCGCGACAAGACGAGTCGATATAGCCCTGTCCGTCTGTCCGTCCGTCCGTGTGAACGCTGAGACATTTTTAAATACGCAAAATAAGATATTAGATATAAGGGTTACCAGCAGCACCAGACGACTGGCAAATAATAGAATAAGTAGAAATACATAATCATAATGTTAATGTAATCTTGTATTGATACCTACCACCTAAGAAATGGTATATAAGACCGTCACTTTTCATAATAAATCAGTACGAATATAGCACTTGAAAATAAAGCACCGTCTCTCGTCTTTCACTAAATCCTACTGTTCAGGCATGAACATAAAAATATACATAAATATGTAAACATGCCATCTACGCACTTAACGACTAGCATGCAGTGCGATAGATAGAGAAAGGCCTCATGTGTGGAATCTAAGAATAGCCAGATGAATGCTGACCCTTACAACGATAGGTTAAGAATAGATAATAGACGAACGCTGAGCCTTACAACCTCAGCGATAACATAAGAATACAATAGACCAATGCTGAGCCTTACAAACTCAGCAATAGACACACTAGTTTTAAGGGTTGAAATTATGCATGAGGCTGGGTATATATACGCAGCCTCAGAAGAATAAAGATCAGTACAATACAGACTAAACAACATCACAGTCCGTGTCCTCATTCATGAGTATTCGACTAAACCCCAACATAGTCAGTGTATTCATTCACCTACTCATCTCCGTTGTCCACCTGGTTCAAATACTAGTTGCGACGCCCGTAGTCACTGGTTCTGTACTAGAGGCGTACAATAAACACAAAAAATACAATTACCTAGTCTTGGTTTGTACAAAGGTCTAAAAGATACTCAACATTTTGGTGATCCCGGCGGAAGAGGAATCTTCAATCCATAGACGTGATCTGGATGACGAATCTTCAATCCATAGACGTGATTCTGGAAGACCAATCTTCAAAAAGGCATAGCGTTAAATTGTGCGAATCCTATTTCTAAATCAACCCATAGACGTGGTCAACTTAACGATCAGCATCTCAAAAACACACAGTGGATTCATTGAGCGAACCCTATGTTGTCTAAGTGATCGACAAGTGCTCAAACTAAACACTAAACCGACGAATGACTCAGGCAGCCAGATTCATCAGGATAATCATCTGGCGGCAAGTCAGTATAGGCATCAGCACCACAGTATCATTCTGAATAATCATAACTCAGAAGCATCATTTAAAAAAGAAACAAATTAATTAAAAAATTTGTAATATCATAATGGAAGGTTTAATTGATAATCAGACCTCGCTGGTTGAGAAGATCCAAGTTCTAATTAAAAATTATTAAAAGGATCCTCAGGAACGGAAGTCAAATGTAACATACTTCCATAATAAGGCTGCACATTTAGATCAGCTCTGGACCGCTTTCGATCAAGGAAATGAACAAATAAGGAGTCAAATGGCTGAAAATCCTGTGGATAACTCTTATGTAGGGGAGAATTACTTCTCAAGGATCAAGGACATTGTATTTAAATATCAGTAGGAATTCTCCACAAAATTGAACGAGCTAAGCCTTACAGAAACAGCACGCTCGGACTTGTTGCCTCTCCAAAGGCATCAAACCGCGCTACTAGCAGCGCTACAAAGGATAATTGTACTATATGAGCAATCCATTAAAGACACACGAAAAATTCAACCCATCAAGAAGTTCCAAGCTTTCTCGGAACAAATATTCCTTGCACTGGAAGCAATAGGAGGAAAACCAAGGGCTGTAGCAGCTCCTGTCGCTGAAAAAAGTGATGTAATTTATTCCATTAACCACAACAATTCTTTTCGAAGACTACAACGCATCATAGCATATATAATGCGGCTACGACACTCCAAAAAAAAAACTGTAATACACTCACACATGAGGAATTGGAGCGTGCCAGAATTATTATATTACGCAAGATCCAACAGGCAGACTTCCCTGAGGAATTGAGGGACCTCACAAAACATGGCATAGTGGACAGCAAAAGCAACCTCAAATCTATGACACCGTTTTTGGACGAGGATAACTTCATTCGAGTGGGCGGCAAGATAAAAAAATCAGCTCTATCGTTTGATGAAAAACATCCGATTTTATTACCATACACAGACGGAATTGTCAAATCCCTGTTACGAGAACTCCACAGAGCCAACATTCACTGTGGACCGCAAGCACTACTTGCCCAGTCAAGGCAAAATTACTGGATACTTAAAGGAAAAGCATTAGCACGGAACATTACCTGCGTAATGCGTCCGGTGTACTCGAGAAAAACCAAAAATGCTTCAACAACTACGGAACTACGAGTCAGCCCAGCAAGACCATTTCAAAATGCTGGAATCGATTACTGTGGTCCATTCTGGATTCATCATAAAGATCAAGAGCATCGCCCAGAAAAGGCTTACATCGCGATACTTTGCTGTTTTGCGACTAAGGCTATCCATATGGAGACAGTAAGTGATCTGACCACTGAAAAATTCATTGCGGCCTTAAAACGATTTATGGGACGTCGTGGAGATTGTCAAACACTACACTGCGACAATGCTACAAATTTTGTGGGCGCCAATAACAAATTACAAGAGCTAGAAGATGCAATCTACAGCGACAAGGCAAAAGACAGTATATTAACTGAATGCAACGAGATAAATGTAAAACTCAATTTTATTCCTCCCCGAGCACCACACTTTGGCGGACTCTGGGAACCAGCAGTAAAGTCAGCGAAACATTTACTGTTGAAAAATGTATCGACCGCGTCGTTAACGTATGATGAACTTGAAACCGTTGTCATCGAGATAGAGGCAATACTTAACTCTCGACCCATAGCTCCGATGTCAACCGATCCAAATGACTTTGCTGCACTGATTGGAGAACCACTGACTGCACAAGCCCATGACGCAGAAAGGGCAGACGGGAGGTCGCTCGGACAAAGGTTAGATCTACTTCAACATCTGAAGCATACTTTCTGGACTCGATGGTCACAGGAATACCTTCACGAACTTCAGCAACGTACAAAATGGACGAAGTCAACCGCAAACGCATTAGAAGGAATGTTGGTACTCATCAAGGCAGACAACGTACCTTGCCGACAATTATTTATGGGAAGGGTTCAAAAGGTATACACAGGCCCCGACAACAACATACGAGTAGTCGATGTGAAGACAGCACATGGCACTTTCAAGCGCCCTATACACAAATTGGCGCCCTACTAGCCATCGATGAGCCACAACATGAGCATCCACTCGAAGATATATCACAAACCGATCTCTCGACCAAATGTAAATGTTTAGACTATCAGCTATAAGCTAGTCCCTTTTGACCGCAATAAAACCTTTTTATATATTTTAGGCTCTGAAATAAGTAGAAATACATAATCACAATGTTAATGTAATCTTGTATTGATACCTACCACCTAAGAAATGGTATATAAGACCGTCACTTTTCATAATAAATCAGTACGAATATAGCACTTGAAAATAGAGCACCGTGTCTCGTCTTTCACTAAATTCTACTCATCTCCGTTGTCCACCTGGTTCAAATACTAGTTGCGACGCCCGCAGTCACTGGTTCTGTACTAGAGGCTTACAATAAACACATGAAATACAATTACCTAGTCTTGGTTTGTACCAAGGTCTGAAAGATATTCAACAGTATGTATTGGATGCCAAACAAATCTTTTTTTGATCAAAGTTCGAGTCTTATTCGAAAAACATTTGCTTATAGTTTGATGATTTGCAAATAGATAACTGTTCCTTCGAAGTAAATAAATGTATATATTTTAAAAAATTAAAGAGTGGCGATTAAAAAAAGGTTTTGTGCTCCATGATATTTTCAAACGACCTGAGGGAATTATACTTTCGAGTGCCGAAAAATTGTAAGTTCAAATTCTCAAAATGAAATATAATTATTGCCACTAAACTTCCTTTGCGTACAGTAAACAAAGACTAGACTGACTTATCATACTTTCTTTAAGTTTTATTAAAAAAAAAAAAAATAAAAACACTTAAACTAATTGCTTAAAATACATATCAAATTAAATGGATTTATTTATACGTAATTACTTGTAATTGTAAGTATTTTTCGTTTTTGTTTGTATTTTCTTTTTTTGTGATTTGTATTTTTTTTTTCAATTTAAATGTTTTTAATGTTTGTTTTGTTTTGCTTTGCTTGTTATATCTTTACACTTAATTATTAGATTTTAATTCGATTTAAGTTACAGTTGTTGTTGCTTAACGTTACGTTACGTGACGTGACGATGCGTGCGACGATACGTTACGTCTCGGCTCGTCTGGTACTGCCCTAAAAACTCTGCTGTCGGACGATGCATGTATGAATGTATGTATGTATAAATTTATTAAAGTCTGCTCGGGTGCTTAAGAGCTGTTTAAATATTGCTTTGATTGTTGTTTTAGTTTTTTGGTTTTGTTTTGGTTTTGCCCAAGTGACGTAACGGACGCTGGGCGCAGGCGTCCAGCTGACAGCCGCAAGTGGCACAAGAGCCGCGGCGTCCGTCACGACATGCGCGAGGAGCCGACTAAACCGAACCAGCAGCCTCAGCCGATGCGCGCAGCCGCCGCCAGATGGCGTCTGTGTGTGTGTGTGCGGGGTGCCATCACTTGTGCAATTATTTTACTCGGTTATCGGTTTGTGTTTCTCTATTTTAGTATCGGTTATCGGCTAACGTAATTTGCATATTGTTTGTATATATGTATGTATATATATGTATGTCTATGTACGTGCTTGAAGGATATGTGATGCATTTTGTTCAAAACTTGTTTTTCTTTTTAACTATTGCTAGAGCTGAGCAGGGTTTAGTTTAAGGGATGGGAGCAAGGGCAGGGGCAGGGGGAGGGCGTGAAGCCACGCCAGATCGATCGAAAACGCCACCACAGCGGTATCGCTGTCTCTCTCTCTCTCTCACTCTCTCTCTCTTACTCGTTCGCTTTCCTTCTCCTCTCTTTATCTCGCTCACGCACGCCGCGTCTAACTAATTTCTATTTAGTGGGTATAAAGCGTGCCTTGACCGCCTGACCCATGGGCAGATGAAGGTGCTGCTGCTGCTGCTGTTGCTGCTGCTGTTGCTGCTGCTGCTGCTGTTGCTGCTGCTGCATGTGCTGATTGATTTGCTGGTGTATGGAAAGGCCGCTGGCACTGCTGATGATGTGCTGGCTGTGCAACGGCTCGTTGATCTCTATTTTAATGGCCGTGGCTGCCAGTGAGGTCTTGTTCTTGTTTTTGGGCGGCCTGCCACCTGCGGAAAGAAATACGTATTTAATATAATCAACTTATAGAGTATTTGAATGTTGCTTGATTGCGCTAATTGCACTTACGCTGCCCCGTCGTGTGCTGCAGCGACAGAGGCTGCCCGATCATCGCCAGCGGCTGCTGGGGCGACTGGAGCGTGATCGTCTTCTTGGAGCGCTTCGGCGGCGGCAGCTCGTGATGCGAATGATTGGTGAGCAAGTGTTTCGATAGATGCTGTCGCACCGCGAAGGACTCGGCACAATTGGCCACCGGGCAGTTCAGATAGCGGCCCTCCACATGGCGCTGCACGTGCTTCTTGAGCAACGACTCCTGATTAAAGCTGCTGGGGCATATGTCGCACTTGAACTTGAACTCGTCGTGCATCTTCAGGTGCTGGTCCAGGTGGGACTGCTGCAGAAACTTCTCGTCGCACTTGCTGCACTCATAGGGGAAGGCCAGGCCGTGCGTCTTCATGTGAGTATGCAGCTGCGACTGCAGCTTGAAGTTCTTCTCCGGACACCGTGGACAGTAGTAGCCGGTGACGCCGGCGTGTGCCTGCAGGTGCTGGTTCAGTGAGGTGACCTGCGTGAACTTCTTGCTGCACACGTTGCAGCAGTACTGCTGCACCTTGTGGTGCGACTTCATGTGATTGTTCAGGTTTGTCACCTGCGAGAATAAATGATAAACGGTTAAAGATGCCAGTTGGGGCCGGACAGGCGGTGCTCCGTACTTACCTGGGCAAAGCTGCGTCCACATTCCGGCTCATTGCACACAAAGGGACGTTCGCCGGTGTGGAGGCGTCGATGATTGTTAAGATTTGTGATTTGAGTGAAGGTCTTGCCGCAGTCCACGCACTGATACGGCCGATCATTTGTGTGTATGCGTTCGTGATTGCGCAAATTCGCAGCTTGCGTGAAGCCTGCAGAGTCGAAGAGAGAGAGAAAGATAAAGAGATTAGCGCTGCTCCTCAATCAATACATCAAATAATACAGAGAACGCTCGCATGAGTGAAACGCGGAGTTTGCTTAGTAATAGAATATTTGTAATACTAAAAATAAGATGCAATACAATACAAAATAAATTAATACAAAAATATTCTTATCTGCCACATTTTCAATTTTAAACAAATTTTAATTGTATATACATATATGTATGCATATATATACATTTTCACACACATATACACATATATGTATATACTATTTCCTGTCTTCTATATTGAATGGACACCGTATGTTTTGATTTGAGCAAAGCTTTGCGCTCAGCTTGGAACAGTTGTCGCTGTTGTTGTGTACTCACCTTTGTGGCAGAAGTTGCACACAAACTTGCGCTCAGCCGAGTGATTGCGTATGTGCGTCATGAGCGAGGATTTGCGCGAGAAGGTTTTGTTGCACAGCGGGCAGGAGCCCTCCTCGTTGAATATCAGATCCACCTGCGTTGAATGAGAGCGAAAGCGGGAGCGGAAGCGAGACGATTAGAGTTCAATTTTGTTTTGAGAGCTTTGAAGCTTTGCTAATTGTAAGTGTCACACTCACACGCACAGGGACACATACGCACACACGCACACACACACATACAGGCACGCACTGGCAGGCAGAACTAACTTACGCTCAACAAGCTGGCGGTCAAAATGGCAGCAAATAAAGTTCTATGCGCAATTTCTTCCGACTTGCGTGAAGTTTTTGTTTATTGCAAATATATTATTTTTTTCTAAATTGTGTATTGCTGTTTTTTTTTTTTGCGTGCCACGCACACCCACACAAAAGCGTCAACTGAAAATGAATTTTTTTCGCTTTACACAGCGCACAAAAACGTCGTGCAGTCGACGTCGGCGTCGCAGTTGCTTCTGACGTTGCTGTCGTTGTTGTTGCTGCTGCCGCTGCCGTCGTGAAAAGCAAAGCAAGAAAAAGGCAAGCAAACAGCGCAGATATTAATGAAAATAAAAAAAAAAAAAAAACAAAACAAAATAAAAATAAAGGCAACAGAAAAAAAAGAAGAAAATGGACAACAAGAATTGTTGATGGCGGCGTACGTATACCCTGCATTCAATTATGTAGCTATTGAGCACCAGCTAAAAAATCTTAATCAGCGAATTTAACGCGATTTATCACAAACTTTAATAATATATATCTATGAATTTTTATTTATACAAATTAAAGTAAGCAAAATTCATACCAATGCTTATACAATATGTTTCTATTATCATGTCTTGTATTCAGTGGTTATGCCCGCATACGCATACAGAAAATATGCAGGGCATTTTCTGTTGATGTTGTTGTTGCTGCTGTTGCCAATATTCTCATTGCAGCGGTGTGAAAAAGAAAGGCAAAGGCACAAGCAAAGCATAAAGAAGCAAGCAAGCAAAAGAAGAAGGAAACGAACTATGAATGTACATATGTATATATATATATATATATATATATATATATATATATATATATATATATATATTTTTTTTTTTTTTCTTTTCTTTAAACATACATGGATGTGTATATATATGTACATACATATACATGTATTCACTGACAGTGTAATCTGCTGTGTAGGGAAAAAAAAAAACAATATCAAGACAGAAATGGACAAGTGCAACGCCAGGAATATTGCAGTTATTTCGTGAGTGCGTGTGTGTGCGTGGCTGTGCCGTTATTCAACACTGTTGCCTCTGTGAAATTCTATTAGCCTGCGCTCTCTCTTTTACTCACTGTCGCTCATCCGCTTACACTTACATCTTCAGAATCGTCCTGCGATTGTAGATTCTCGGAAGAACTTGATGATTGCAACTGTTGTTGCTGCTGCTGTTGTTGTTGCTGCTGCTGTTGCTGCTGTTGTTGTTGCTGCTGTTGTTGTTGCTGCTGCTGCTGCTGCAATTGCAGCACAGCAGCCACAGCGCTGCCGTTTGTCAGCTGAGCCGCCACCGTGTCGCTCTCACTGGCTACTGTTGATGCGGCAGCGGCAGCGGCTACCGCAGCGGCCGCCACAGAGGCTGCTGCACCGTCCTGAACGCGCACCGCTTGATGGAAGTTCGAATTGTTTGTCAACTGTTCTGAGCAGCGCACGCACGTGGGTATGCTATAGCCGGGCACTTGGAATAACTGCAATTGGAGCAAAGAGAGAGAAACAGAAATAAAGAAAGATCATTAGAAATGAGACTCCAATTGGCGTGTACGGCTGAAAAAAAAAAAAATGTGTTGGTAACAAAATCTAAAAAAATATGATACATAATAAAGCTTGTTTTTTCTTCTTTTTTTTTTAAGCAGACTCCACTGCTCCTCCTCCATCGTCATCTCCTAATAATAACAACCAAGGAGCTCTCGCGCTCAGATGTACATACATACGTACATATATCAATTTATATATACATATGTATATATATATATATATTATATATATATTATATACACACACACACGTGCGCCCCGAAATGCCAGCACCAAACAATAACAACACCAGCACACATATACATGCATACATACACTGACGACAGCGTTGGTTTGTTGTTTTCATTTCATGTTTTTTTTTCCCCACTACAGCGTTGTTATTCTTTCGTTTTTGTTTTGTTTTGCTGTGAACGGGCACAGTGGCGTCGTTGTACGGGGTCCACCAACGTGACGTCAGAAAGCTGCGCTTACAGTCACAGTTGCTGCTGACGATCTCAAATCTGTTTGTGTATACATGTATGTATGTGGGTGTGTGTGCGCATATGCACATTGCTTTGTACAGCACCTTGAAGCTGGGCTTTGCTTCTGATGAGAACGGACTTCTGTGCCTGAATGATGAACTAGTACCCCTTGCAGCATACGCCGCTGTAATCTTGGCGGAATTTTTGTCATTTTGTTTTATTTCATATTATTTCGTTTTGTGCTCTTGTTGAAAAGGAGTCGAATGAAAAGCAGCGCACAAACGAAATATAAAAATATTTTTTTTGTTCGATATGTATGTACAATGTACATACATATAAATTTTTTTTATATATATTTTTTATATTTATTTTATTTTATTTTATTTTTTATTTTGTTTTCAAGTTGGCGGCTTGAGCAACTTTAGCTGAGTTGGCTAAAAATAAACGACCGCAATAGTTGTGGGCAGGGCAGGCAGGGGGCAGGGAGCAGGGAGCCAACAAAACACACGCACACATACGCTGTGTACATATGCATAGATACATTTGGCCATGTGTGCGTGTGCGCGAGCTAAACTTCTGCCTTTAGGGTCGCGCCGTGTTCTGCGCGCGCTTTTCAACCCCCACCCAATTGCCGACGACAGTGCAGCAGAAGCAGCACCAGCGCTAGCAGCAACATAAAGAAGCGGCAGCGGCAGCAGCACTGCAAAATCCGCGCACAAATTCAATTTTTATTGTTTCCCCCCCTGCGACACAAAACAAAAAGAGACAAAAAATCAATAGAAACAACAAAATACTACACACATAAAAAGTGCGTTGCTTGTTGCGCCCGCTAACTAAATACTAACACACATGCACAGTCCTATGTATGTGTGTATGTGTGCATACATTAGTTACGCTTTGAACTCTTTCGTGCACTTACCGTTGCTGTCTGAAAACACAGCCTACAAATGGTGTCCATGGCTCTGCTCCAGTTTGGCGGCAGGGGCAGGACAACGTGCTTGCTGCGTCTTGCGGTATTGTTATTGTTTCTTCTGCTGCTGATGCGGCGTCTGCTGATGCTGCTTCTGTTGTTGTTGTTGTTGTTGTTGTTGTTGTTTTTGTTTGGAGATGCGCATGTGGCGGC
This sequence comes from Drosophila meridionalis, assembly GCA_035045145.1. Lineage (NCBI taxonomy): Eukaryota > Metazoa > Arthropoda > Insecta > Diptera > Drosophilidae > Drosophila > Drosophila meridionalis. The sequence continues at coordinate 1,152,594 of JAWNPG010000012.1, read as the reverse complement.
TAGGGGAGTGGGTTCGGCTAACTTTACCGGTTAGCATTTACACGCATCCGAAAAGCTTTAATTGCCTTGTGTTCTTTTTTTAACCAATGCAATAACAACACACTGTAACACACACACACACACACACACGACACACTCACACGTTAGCGCACGCACACAGAGACAACGATCTGCGTTTGTTTAGTTCTTGTTCTTGCTGTTGTTTATGTTTGCCACTTGCACTCGCTTGCGATGTTTTTGTTGCTTAATTTCTGTGTAGTTTTTTTCTCCTTTTTATTTTGACGTAGGGTTAAAATTGCACTTTACTTTTTTTCTTTTTTTTTCATTTACCATTCACACGACGAAGGTTTTTCGTCCGTCGTCGTCGGTCGCGAGCGAACGAGCGTTTTTGGGGCCCCCGATGTTATTGTTTAGTTGTGTGTGTACGCTTATGTGTTGGAAAAAAATAAAAATGAAGCCAGCCAAAGCTATAGCGGTACTGCTCTAGCACAGACTGCATTGCGCTATTGACCAACAAACTGCCATCTCTGTTCACAGAACGAATAAAAAGACCTCTACGGTTAGCCAACACTGGACTATAGTGTTGCCGAATCAAAGCGCGGTATTTGAATTTGAAACATGAAAAATTTAATCAAACGAACATTAAAATAAACAATGGCTAACGAACATACAAATTTGTGTTTAAATAAACGTTAAAATAACGACACAGCGATTTAAATGCAATAAACGAACGACCAAAAAAACAAATTAAACGCTAAAAACGCCAGCGGAAACATAAAACGTGCTCGGTTATCAATCCATATGGCGATTTCTTGTGGCGTCAGCGTCGTCCACCCAGTGGAAGCAATCTGCTCCTCATGACTAAACTCCTCCCCCAACAAATTATTGTTGCTGCTGAAATCGGGAAGCTCCATGCTGGCGGCATTAGAAACCGATGCAGTTGCCGTCGAGGCAGCAGCTCCCAAAGCACTTTCGACAAAGTTCACGTCCAGCTTGCGATTAGTGGTGCCGCCGCTGAGCATATCGAGGCTGCCTTTGCGCGCCCGATCCGACTGCTGGCTGAGCACTTGGCCCTCTACTATGGTCGTGATGGGCAAGTTGACCGTCAGATAGTTGTTGAAGGGCTGATTGCCGCCCAGCGAGCTGCTGTCCATCTGCCGCAAGATGCCCGAAAAGGAACGCGAACGGGCGTGGCTGCGCCGGCGCAGCAAGTGCGGCGACAGCGTCGACTTTAGGATATGCCGGCTATTGAGCTTCCTGACGGGAACATTGCGCTTCCGCCGCCATATGGTGTTCACGAACGCGAACTCCAGCATGCTCCCGAATATGAAGATCGTGCAGCCTAGAAACCACACCTCTGACACCTTTATATAGCTGACCTTCGGAAGCGTCTTGCCTGCATGTCAAGGAAAGAGTTTTAGCAGTTGAACCAAGTTGATAAACGACGCTACCTTGTGCCGAGGCCAGTGTTATGAATGTCAGCATGGTGCTGGTGCCCAGGGTGATGCGAGGCGGCGCCTGGTCCGCCTGCAGCCAGAAGGACACCCACGAGATGGCAACAATCAGCATCGATGGCAGAAAGTAGTCCATCAAATAGAAGCCCACGACGCGCGTCAGGTGAACCGTGAAGCTTAGCGAGCTGTAGTTGCCGGCGAAGGCGCCGTGGCGCAAGTCGCTCAGGTCCGCATTGATCACCGTCTCGTTGGACCAGGAGCGCTGCAGCAGGAATTCGGTTAGGTGCAATGCCGGGTCGTATGTAATGGGCCGCTTCTGTTCCCAGTGCAGCACCAGCTCGGAAGTGTTGTACATCCAGCTCTCCAGCACGGTGGAGCAGTGCTGCTCATCGAACGGGAACTTCTTGAGATTTAGCCAACAGTAGAGGGTGGCCTTGATGCGCGACGAGACAATGACAGTTCCATCGGGCGATATGGATGTTAGAATATCCTTCTCCTTGGTGCCTGCGGGTGCGTTGAAATACGTTAGCCTGGGTGAGATTGGGGAAGAGATTCGATGACTTGCCCAATATGCTGGAGTCGCGCTCGTTGGCCAAAAATATGTGGGGCAGCCAGATGTTGTCGCGCAATTGCTGCTCACCCAAAATGGGCTGCAGGCGCTTGGGCGCCACGTGACGAAAGTTCAGACGGGGATCCAAGTAGCGCATTTGAAGCAGCGCAAATATCTTGAACTGCAAATCGTGCGCCTCCAGATTCTGGACAAAGTAGATGTAGGCGCGCATGTACACATCCACGGGCAGACGGGCCCCATCCTCTGTGTAGGTAACGGGACGCTCCAGGCGATCGTAACGGCAGCCGTGTGTGAGGCGATCGAGCAGCTGCGTCTGCGACAAGTTGTCGCCATTTGCCAGCGTTGGGCAGTCGTCGTCAATGGCGCCATGGCCCAGGCGCACACAGTTGAACAATATGGAAATTATGAGTGACAAATACATGACTGACAGAAAGCACAATACCAAAAATTCTAATAAAATGAGTTGACAAAATGCCGGCTCAATAACGGTTAACACTAGTGGTGCGAATGCGCTTTGATTTGATGAGAATTGCGCCATGATTATCGATAGTTGAGCAACACTGCATGGCCAATGTTGATAGTTGCAGCTGGCGTTTAAAAGCGGAACTACATGCGCATCCTCGTTAGATGGCGTGCGCCACGAAGAAATGCTAACTAGATGGCGCCAGCGTAAACATGTCGTTGGAGGGCGCTAATGTGCCTCCGATTTGGGTTTCTGGCGCGCAATAAATTTCCAGTTTATTTTTATTTGTTTAAAGCAAATATATAATTGAGTAACTTTTAGTTTAGACGCTGTGTATTATATTATCAATTTTATGAAATTAATTGTCTGTTGTTGTCATAAATAAACTACCGATCAATTGGTGGTAGGGCGTTTGAAGCTGTCATCACGCCCGGGCGCACTTAACCATCTGTCAGCCGTCGCAAGAGCATTGAAATGCCTTTTTGCATAGTTTGCTCAACTAAGCGACCCCCCCCCCCTCCCCCAACACCCGCCACACGGCACGAATGCCCTAACCCTTAAGGCCCCACCCCCAACTTTTGGTTGGTTTTCTTTTTCAGTCTGCTTGCCATTGGCTGCGGCGCGTTGTCATTGGTAAGACGCAAGTTGAGCTTATTGCCGAGAAAGTGCCCCAACCCCAACCCCAACCCCAAACGGATCCCTTCGCCCATCGGGCCTGCCAATCGTCGAGTGCTGCATGAATTATGAGCGTCTGCCAAGATTTATGAATACCCTCCCCCATCCCCAAAAATAAAAAATTAATAAAAAAATGTTTTGAATGCTGCAATCGGGTGGAATCGACTGCATGATACTCGTTCTTTTCAGTGTTACGCGCAGATACCCTGTGTTTTAGTGACAGCAGATACCCTGTGTTTTAGTGTTGTTCGAGGAATATTGGCTATTAACGTCGTTCTTTTTAATTCACATAATCTTCTTCTCACAAACTAAGTTGCATGACTGGCAGATACCCTGTTTTACTGCTGGTTAAGGCATATTGGCTATGATCGTCTTTTATCTCTTTTTAAATAAACATAATCTTCTTCTTTATAAGCAATTCTTACAAAATAGGTTGCATGACTAGGAGATACCCTGTTTAAGGAATATTGGTTTCCACCTCCTGTCTTTGATATTTATGGTCTTCTTCTTGCTACATAATGAAGCCAAAACTCTGTCACATGACTAGACTAGATACCCGGTAACTTTTATGTTGAGTTAAGTGTCAAATATTTTTAATTTATTTTCAATATATGAGAAAAATTTTATTCGAAAATGTGGAAATTCAAAAAACTAAAGTCGAGTGAAGAGTATGAGAAGTTTTAAGAGTATGAGAAAAAGAAGAAAACATGAAAATCAAAACGAATATTCCTTGAACTGTACGGTACGTTGTTTTCTAGAGATACTCTAGTCTCTCTGTCTCCTCACAAATTTTGAAATAACTTTTCTCTCGTATATTGAAAATAGATATAGCATTTTGGGGAAGACTTAAAAAAGAAACCTTTTATATTATTTACAATAGAACAAACTTATCCATTATTATCAAGCTATTTAAGTTATTATGTCTCTCCACTTTTATCATTGTTTTTATCTTTAATTGTATGGATATGCATATTTTTGTTATACCCTGAGCCCATTGAAAATGGGAAATCAGGGTATAATGGTATAATGGACGGACAGACAGACGGACAGACAGACGGACGGACAGACAGACGGACAGGGCTAAGTCGACTCATCTCGTCGCCATGATCAAGAATATATACACTTTATGGGGTGTGGCACGCCTCCTTCTGCCTGTTACATACATTTAACAAAACCTTTATACCCTGATTTCCCATTTTCAATGAGAGTCTGTTGCAAATATAACCATGTGAAAAAATTAGCATTTTTATAAAATGTAAAAAAATTCAATAGAATCATATGCCGAAAGTTTCATCAAATTCCGTTAAGTCAGTACCGATTTATTAAACAAATCGTTTAGCCAATTATCACACGCACGTGGCAAGCAGCGACGCGCAGCAAAAAACATTTACACGTTTTGCCAACAAGCAATGCAATACTGGTGTGGTGTCGTGGATAGACGCAAAGTGCATAAACGAAAGGTCCCGAGTTCGAAACTCAGTGACGACAGTGCAACTTTTTTAATTTTTTTAATCTATAAACATGAGGTGGTTGTGCTAGTTGAGATGACGCGCTTTAACGTTACATATGTAGTAAATAGATGCAGGTTCGAGTCCAGGTGCGGTGATGTTTGTTTTTCTCCTTTTGTTTTTTGTTAATTTGTTTATTTATTTAATTATTTATTAAGTTTTGATTTACATACATTCTAGTTAAATAATATTTCAAAAATTTAATTTAATTTTGGAAAATTTAATGTTATATGCAAGCTATATAGCGCTGCAAATCGGACGGGGCTCAGGGTATCTCCTAGTCGGGCACTCCCGACTAGAGTTTTCTTACTTTTTTTTTAAGTATATTCATTTAATTTAAATTGATTTTTTTTTTTGTATTGTACTACAATAGTTTAGGTGTTTAATCTGTTATAGTATTATATAACCAAATAATCCTTACATTTCAAAAGCCCGACAAACAAGCAATTGAACAACCAGCGGCAATATACCCCATGCGCACTACGTGAGCGAGTAGAAAAAGAAAAGAAAATCTTTCACAAAGGCAGCCACTCCCCCTTCCCATCCCCCGCCCACTGCTGCGAACAAAAACCGCAAGAGAAAGCCGAAATCTGTCAGCTGTTAAGTTGCGTTGTAAATTTCCCGCAATTAGGTTGAATTTCAATTTCCCTTAATGCTGGAGGCTGGGTTTGGGATTGGAGCTGGGACTGGAACTGGGGCTGGGGCTGGGGCTGGGGCCGGGTATAGCCAGCCAGCAGTCGGCTACTTATTTTGATTACGATTATGCCACAGTGATGCGATCTGCCCCGCCCCATTTTGCGAGTTGCTCGTAAATCAAACAAGTCGATTATTTGATACTTTTTTACGGTTTTTATCGACGCTTTTGTTTGGGCCGCAAGCTGTACGCGAATCTGAACACTTTGTGCTTTCCATGCTCTGTTCGATTCGCAAGCGAGGCATATTCGTTTTGCTTTGCTCTCTTTACTGATTAGACGAATCGACATATTTGTCTTCACTCACAGTTTAAAAGGCCATTAAAAGCCCATTAAACTAGAGAAAAGTTTAGAGCATTTGCCAAATGCTTCGCTTCATAAAGAAGAAGACATTGTATATCGGTATGTTAATGTACAATATATGAAATAGCTCTCAATGGAAACGCCCGTTGAATACAAAGTCATTCTCAGCAGATTCTGTAATACTAACTTCAGATTGTTCATATATGAAATATTTGGCGGGCTTCTTCGAATTATAGTTCAATGCAATGTTCTCTTAAACATCGGTATGGCATTCCCATATAGATCTATAATCTTTATGTTTTGTTCGATATTCGAATATAATTTTGTATAGATCTGTAGACAGTTTGCTATAGAATACTATTTCATTCAGGCTTTTAGGAATTGTGCCTTAAATAAAATATATAATACATAATGTGTAACTTATATGAAAGGCATGCCATATATTTTATATATTATATTTACTAATCGAGAAGGCTGTCAGTTGGGGAACTGCGTTTGTTTTGAGTATATGGGATGCATATTTTATATTCTCTATTTATGCCTATCGAACCTGAATGCTTACAGAATGTGGATACCTGATGGAGTAGTATCTAAAGGGCATTGTGCAGTCGTCTACACCCGGTTGCAATGCTCCTAGTTGTGTTCGTTTTCATTTCGATTTTTCTTTTCTTTTTCCTACTTTTTGTTTTGGAGTTCGTGTTTTTTTTTTTTATCGTTTTCCGTCTCTGATTGGCTGGCAGTGCAGTTTTTCTGCCTCAACGCTCTTTGCGGTTGCGCAGGGGGGCGGTAGGGGGCGGGGCAGCTCGTGGTGCAGCCAATTTGCAAACTCATGCAAATTCATACATTTACATTTTCCAAAATAAAAACACCAGCAACAACGAGAAAACAAAGAATGCACGCAAGACAGATATGTAAATATGCTATATATATGTATGTATATGATATAGATATACCCTATGAATGATATCTATATATATATATCTGAAAATGTTGCATGTATGATAAAAGAAAGTTTGAGTAATACAATATGTTGATATGTAATAGATGATTACATGATAACGGTCATGTATTTATATTAGATATTAGATAAATATTGTATATACCCTATGAATGACAGAATATATAATAACAGAAAATGAAATTTAATATATGATATGATATATATGATTACGTGATATTATAAGATCAAGTATTATATATGAGTGAGTCATAAAATATATACAACATAATATGGATATGTGATAGATATATATGAATATTTATATATAAACCAAGAAAATTGATTGATAATCTTAGAAACAAAATACATGTAATCTGATGTGTGATATGCAATATGTTTAATATGATTTACGATCACATGATATCATATCACGTATTAGATACATGATTTATGATATGGTATGATTGATAAATTATGTATAGTGTTTGATACACGTTGAGTCTAAAATTTTAAACAAAAAGAGAAATAATATATATATATGGTTTTTAAATGAGATCAAAAGTATGAGATATGATATAGGAAATATGATATTTAATAGATGATTTTTACATGTAAAATGCTTCAGCTGCGAGGTGAATAGAAAGAGGAATAGATAAATTAATAACATATACATTGCTCAGACTACAGTTATAGTTTCTTGATCTTAAAGAGTCTGCTTTTGTTGTTTCGATAGAAGAGCTTATTATAAGTCGACAAGCATCAGTAATACTATGCATCTTTGGTTGTGCGCCCCATATATCACATGAACTTTGTAGATACGTATAACTAGGCGAAATTTGGTTTCTGGTTTTTTCGATTAGCTTTCCATTTATTTTTAAATCATATTTAAGACACGTAAGCTGGAATTTTGAATAAGATTTAAAGCGATTATATTGTAATTATTCATAAAGATTTTTATATTCACGTTGTTATCGGTGCCTTACTCTCTCTTTTTACTTTTTTTCTGTCGATCTGTCCCTTTGCTCTGGCTTTCAGTCTCTCTCTCCCTCTCTCTCTCTCTCTCTCTCTCTCTCTCTATCTCTCTCTTTCACTCTCTCTTTGATATACTTTAGGTTTATTTATCTCAAATGCCGGCTTCATTTAATTCTTTTACAGGGTATATTCGAACAGGTTCAATTGGATTGACAATGCCAAAAGTCAGAAACGGATGCGGAAACGGGGCAGTCCAGCAGTCCAGCTGTCCGGTTGTCCGACGCGTCGGCCAGTCGTACTCTCGCCCACTGCCACGCCCAGTTGTCGAAAAAGGAGGCGTATATCGTGCATGTTCATTAAGCGCTAACGAAATCAATGAATGGTGTAAAAATTAATATCCTGTGCAAAGCAAACAAAAAAAGAACGAAAAAAAGAAAATAAATCGAACAAAAAATGGAGAATGAGAGAAATCGCGGGCAATTCTTATGCCAAGTGCAGCTCCAACAGGCAGAGAGACGGGGGAGGGGGGGGGCTGTGTCAGCCGGCAGCAGTTTTAATTTACACAAAGCGTAGTCAGGCGTGTAATGCGACAAGGCTGCTCGATGGGGCAGAAGAGTGCGGGGCGGACCGGGGCGGAGGCACAGTCTTGTTGCCTCGAATCGAAGGCGGGCGGTTGGCGCTTGCTGGGGATGGGGGCGTGGCTGACTGCACGGCAATTCGCGACGACAAGGACGACATTTAAAAAATGCCTTGAGGCAGGCGACAACACGACGACGACGACGACGACGGCGTCAAATGATTTATGAAATTGCTTTTGCCGCTGCATACTTTAAAGGAAGGAGGGGCACAAGGCGAGAAACAGAAAGACGAAGAGAAAGAGAAGGAGAGACAGAGTGGGCAAAGGGAGAAGCTTGATGGAGCCGCAACTGTTGTCAATTAAGCAACAACAGGGAAATACAATCAGCCAGAAACTTCATCAAAGTCGAAATATGCAAATTTTTTTTCACTTTCATTCGGCTTGAAGTGGAGAATGGAAGGAGATGTAGTAAAGCATAAGATTACTTAGTGGATCTCCATGCGATTCTCATGAATTCAGATATGCCTCGATGGCATGATAGTTTTATTGGAGAGAGACTGAGACAAGTAGATAAATGATGAGTGAAAGAGAGATAGATAAGCGGAGAGAGATAGAGAAAGATATAAAGATAGATAGATATGTACATAGATATATTACATAGTAGCTCTCTATGCGATTCTCATGGATGCAGATACGTCTTTGATGGCATTAAAGCATCATGGATGAGGAAAGAAGAAAATTTACTGAGATAAGTAGATATGTATATGGAGAGTGAGAGTGAGATAAATTGACGTAGATAGAGAGAAAAAGATAGATCCTCATGGATCCAGATATGCCTCGATGGCATAAAAGTGTAATGGGTAAAGAAAGAAGAAATTTGGATAGACTGAGACATGTAGACAAATGGAGAGTGAAAGAAAGATAAACAGAGGGAGAGAGAGAGAAAGATATTGACAGAAAGAGAAAGAAGAAAAATACAGGTAGGTATAATTTGCTTCTCTCTCCAATCTTCTTCTTTGTTTATCAATAACCCTTTTATGTCATCAAGGTGTGCTTGAATCTAGAGAATCGCATAGAGAGCCACTTTATTTTACTACATTTCCTTTAAGAAAGAAAAAGAAAGAGAGAGAGGAAGATAAAAGGTGAGAAATAGATATAAAGATAGCTGGATAATGTGGAGAGAAAAAGAGAGAGACACAGAGGAAAGAGAAAGAGAGAGACACAAGGATAGAGAGAGAGAGAGAGAAAGCGAGCGAGAGCGAGCGATAGCGCGAGAGAAGATAGTGATAGATAGTGATAAATAGTTGATGTAGAGAGAAAAAGAGAGAGATATAGAGGAAAGAGAGAGAGAGAGACAAGGATAGACAGAGAGAGAGAGATAGAGAGCGAGAGAGAGCGAGAGAGAGCGCGAGAGATAGAGATATATAGATGATGTAGAGAGAAAAAGAGAGAGACATAGAGGAGAGAGAGAGAGATAAGGTTAAAGAGAGAGAGAGAGAGAGAGAGATAAGGATAGGGTGAGAGGGAGAAAGCGAGAGAGAGAGAGAGCGAGAGCCATAGAGAAAAGAGAGAGAGAGAGAGAGAAAGCGAGAGATAGCTAGACAAATACATAGATAGACAGCGAAATATATAATGGAGAGAGAGAGAGATAGACAGAGCAAGAGAGTGAAAAAAAAATCGAGTGACAGAAATAGAGGCAAAGGAATTGTTAGATATATCGAGAGAGAGACGAAGAGCATGAAGCAAAGGGAGGAAGGGAAGGCGAGGGAGACAGAGGGAGGAACAGAAAGAAAGCCAAAAAAAAAGCTCAACGAAGGCACAGAAGTCAGAGAAATGAAACACTTGAGACTCGAATATATTTAGTATATATATATTTGGAACTATTGTTTATTTGCGCTTCGGTTCGGTTAACATGGGAGTGGAAGGAGCTAGTCGATCTGGGTGACAGATGCCTCATCGTTGCTGGAGCAGCGGCTGCTCTCGCCGTCCGTGCGGTACTTGATCGAATCGATTATCTCGACGTCGATGTCCCGCTCGTGCTGCTGGCTGTTCGTCTCTAGCAGAGCGCCTGCCATGTCGCTGGAGCCCCTGCCGAGGGAGTCGTCGTCGCACAGGTCCGTGGCACAGGCCGAGGCCGACTCGGACTTGGTGTCCAGGTCGCCGCCAACGGCAGCTGCTGCGGCAAACTGACTGTAGAGTCGCGGCAGATGCTGCAGCATGTAGCTGGCCCCGGACTTGGACAGATTGGCGGCTGCGGCGGCAGCAGCGGCCGCTGCAGCTGCAGCTGCTGCCGGCTGATTCTCCTTGCTCTCGCCAAGGTCATAGTACTTGGCGTAGTGCTCGAATTTGCCCAGCGGACCTACGCCGGAGCAACTGCTGCTGCTGATGCTGCTGCTTCCGCCTCCTGCTCCTCCGCCTCCTCCACTTGCTCCGCCGATGGCGGACAAGTTGATGGCATCGTTCTGCGCCGACTTGGGTATGGGCACAGTGAAGGCGGAGCCATGGCGCTGCTTGCTCAGCAAGTTGCTGTTGCTGTTGTTGTTGCTGGCCAGGCCGCCAGCTGCTGCTGCGGCTGCATCTTCGGCTGATAGTAGAGCGCCGCCGTTGCTGTTGGAAAGCGGCGACAGGTTCTCCTTCTTGCGATCGTAAATGTGGCCTGAGACGCGCAGATCGATGAAGAAGTGCAACGGATCGATGCCATATGGCGCATAGAGCGGCGGATACCAAACGGGCGGCGGCGGCGGCAGCACCAGATCCTGTGGGGGCAGCGATGCTGCCGGCGTTGCGCTCTCCTCCAGCACGCTGTCCACGGCGCCGCCCAAAGCAGCTTTGGTGAGCGGCTTCGTCTCCAGCTTGGTGTAGCCGTACGGCGTGGGCGTGGTCGTGGGCGTTGGCGTCGGTGTGGGTGTGGCCGATGTCTTGTTGGTCAGCTCCAGCGGTTTCTCTACGGTTGCGCTGGCGACTGTTGCTGCGGTGTTTGCGTGTTGCTGCTGCTGCATCTGTTGCTGATGTTGCTGTTGCTGCTGATGGTGTTGCTGCTGTTGCTTTTCCTCGGCATCGCGTCGCTCACGCAGCTGTTCGTAGTAAGGTCGATGCGACCAGGAGCGTTTGCGTGAGCGTCGCACCAATGCCGCCTGCTGCTGTTGCTGCTGCTGCTGTTGTTGCTGCTGTTGCTGTTGCTGCTGCTGTTGCTGCTGCAGCTGCAACACACGCGCGGTTTCATTGTTGCGCGTCTGCACCAGCGAGCGTAGCATATCGCTGAAGAAATAATTGTTTGGGCCAACGGGCGCCGAGTATAAATATGGGGGCGTGGCAGCCATCAGGCGGCTGACGTAGTCCTGATTGCGCAGCTCGTGAATGTTGCTCTTGCGCGGCGTCAATGGTTGCTGTTGCGGCGGCTGTTGCTGCTGTTGCAGTGACTGGGCGGCTGCTGCGGCTACTGCTGCCTGCTGTGCCGTTGTGGGCGTGGCCGTTGCTGCGCTGCCAGTTGTGGGGCTGCCAGTGTTATTATTGTTGTTGTTGTTGTTGTTGTTGTTGCTGCTGCTGTTATTGTTGTTGGTGCTGCAGTTGCTGCTGTTGTTGCTGCTGCTGCTGTTGCTGCTGTTGGCATTGTTGCCACTGGCATTGCCATTGCCGTCCTTCATATTGTCTGCAAACATATAAAATCAAGAGATTGATTAACTACAATAGACAGATTCATAAATATCTATGAGTGGTGCAATTGGGTCGGATGTAGCCGACTGCAGAATACTCTAGTTCTCATTAACAACATTGTACAATTTATTGTTTTAACTGTGGATATCTAGCTGTAGGTCGGAGTGTTACAGCTGACAGCAGCTCGATTTGCAGTTGCCACGCCCACTTGAGGTATATACGAATAGTGTAGTGTATTTATCTGTAGAGGACCTCAACCGGAGTTGCAGTAGAGGACCTCATGTTGGATTGTAAGTCTAAAAGTATATCAGTATATGGTTTAGATCATTGCCACGCCTTAAATGGGCTTAAAATTATATAATATATAAATTTTATATATATATATATATAGATACTCTATAGACCATATACACAATCTACAGTCATTATACAAATAGAGACATGATTAGAAAGGATATTGCACAAAACCATTTCACAACACTATATAAGAACAAATTTGCATATTATACAATATTTTATTCTATTTTTTATTCGCTTACGCAACGAATAATCTATTCGTTGGGTTGTGAAATGTTTTAATAAATTCAAAAAAATATATATTGAGAATAACGGATTTATTTGAAAGCTCCATGCAAAGATATTATTCGGGCGATAGCTCTTGAGTTTTTTCTTGTTTAAAAAAAAAAAAAATAAAAATCATTTCAGCAACTTTATTATACCCTGAACCCATTGAAACTGGAAAATCAGTTTGTTAAATGTGTGTAACACGCAGAGTTTTGAAATTTGTTATATTTTGGATATAGGCTCAAAGTCTTACCAATTACCAACCCGCCGTGTTCCTCCGAAAGTCAGTTGCAAAGATTAGCCATGAAAATGAGTTGTCATTTTTATAAAATGTAAATAATCCACTAGAGCCATATGCTGGAAGTTTTATTAAATTCCGCTAAGTCAGTCCCAGTTTATTAAACAAATTCTTTTGCAAGCAGCGACGGGCAACGTGCACACATACACATACACATGTAGGTATGTTCGTTTATAAGCGCGCATTTCAGCATATGCTAAGAATCACAATTGCGATTGATTTGTGTTTATATTGTGTTTGAATTTTCAGCGGCTTCTTTAGTTTTGTATTTGATATATGACGCCGTTGTAGTAAACTAAAAACGCAGATCGGACGTGGTACAGGGCATCTTTTAGTCAGGCACTCCCGACTAGAGCTTTCTTACTTGTTTTTTTTTAAATATAAATGAAGTTGCTGAAATGATTGGTCATCACTAAATTGCTCTGCTATACCAATCAGAGTTCTTTAATTTTTGTGTGGGCTACAAAATTGATCGTCTTTGAAGAAAAACTATTTCTACCATACATTTGGAAGACCTATTTTTCAAGCAAAAATCAAAGATTGAACAGTGAAGCTAGCTTTGGTTCTCAACTATCTGGACCATAAATAGCTATAAAAAGACTTTGATCTATTAAGGGCTACACAACTGCTACAGCAAATCCCGACTAGACAACTTTCAGTAGTTCTCTCCTTAAAGGTTTTACTATATTTAATGAAGATTTCTTAGATTTGTATGTTCACTCTTGAAAAATATGCTTTTCTTTGTCTTTAGTCGCTTTTAAGTTCCATCCGGTTAAGGTTCCTCTCCCTCTATCTCTCTCTCTCTCTCTTCCCCTCTCTCCATTTCCCTTTCTCTCTGTCGGCAGCTCTGCTGTTGACTTTTGAATAAGACGTTGCCCAAGATTTATGTCCATATTTGCATTGTCTTCGTTAACGTCTTCACTGCGTCGACTGTGTCCTGTGGCACGCCCATCTGCTGCAGCACCCATGCGCCCCGTTCTGTTCCCAGTTGTCCACCTTTTATTGTGGCTTGCAGTCGAGTCGAGGCTGCTCTTCATTTTCCATTTAATGGCAATTAAAAATGATTTCCCATTTGGCCAGCTCTGCGTCTCTGTGTGCTTAGGAAAGGCTGTTTGCATAGCAACGAATTAAACGACATTTCGGACTCTGGACGCGTCTCAGCATCTTTGCTCTTTTTATACCCTGAGCCCATTGAAAATGGGAAATCAGGGTATAATGGTTTTGTGAAAATGTATGTAACAGGCAGAAGGAGGCGTGCCACACCCCATAAAGTATATATATTCTTGATCAGCGCGACAAGACGAGTCGATATAGCCTTGTCCGTCTGTCCGTCCGTCCGTTCGACCGTGTGAACGCTGAGATATTTGTAAGTACGCAACGTAGAGACTTGAAACTTTACATGAATACTCGATAATACCATACGCTGCACAAGTTTATAAAATTTTTCCGATAACTCATTCCATTTCGATTTTATGAGCATTTATCGATAATTTTAATGTGTTTTTAAGGCGTGGTTTGTACATCGTTTGAGCTAGAGACTTCAAATGTTATGTGTAGTTGCGTGTAATGAATACGGAGATAACTTTATTTTTAGATTTTGGATGCCATGCCCCATTCGCCCACAATAGCCCCCTATTTGTAAAAAGCGCAAATCAAATACTAGAGACTTGTGCTTTAGCACATACACACATATGAATGTCATAAATAAGTTGTGAAAGTTTGATGCACTCCATCGCTAAGAAAAGTTATTAAACAATTAAGTTCCCATAGTAATGTCCACATTGCAGCCCAAGCGCAGTCGCTGCGTCAACTGCGCAGTTGGCAGAGCGCGCGCTTATGCGTGCGTGCATATGTATGTGTGTATGTGTTGTTTGTATGCATGCATAAAAGATGCGTAGAATGATTTGATATTTGACTCTTCACAGGGCTCAGGGTATCCCCTAGTCGAGCAGTCTCGACTAGAGCACTCTTACTTGTTTTTACTTTTATTTGTATTTTCTGTTTCAATCATTTTTTCCTTTTCTTCATTAAATTAAGTTTAACTGTCTGTTAAAGTGCAGCACTCTCTGTTAATGTTGAAAAAACTGTTGCTGTTATTTCCAAATAGTTTCATACATTACTATTATTACTACTATTACTACTATTACTACTATTACTACTATTACTACTATTACTACTATTACTACTATTACTACTATTACTACTATTACTACTATTACTACTATTACTACTATTACTACTATTACTACTATTACTACTATTACTACTATTACTACTATTACTACTATTACTACTATTACTACTATTACTACTATTACTACTATTACTACTATTACTACTATTACTACTATTACTACTATTACTACTATTACTACTATTACTACTATTACTACTATTACTACTATTACTACTATTACTACTATTACTACTATTACTACTATTACTACTATTACTACTATTACTACTATTACTACTATTACTACTATTACTACTATTACTACTATTACTACTATTACTACTATTACTACTATTACTACTATTACTACTATTACTACTATTACTACTATTACTACTATTACTACTATTACTACTATTACTACTATTACTACTATTACTACTATTACTACTATTACTACTATTACTACTATTACTACTATTACTACTATTACTACTATTACTACTATTACTACTATTACTACTATTACTACTATTACTACTATTACTACTATTACTACTATTACTACTATTACTACTATTACTACTATTACTACTATTACTACTATTACTACTATTACTACTATTAATACTATTACTACTATTACTACTATTACTACTATTACTACTATTACTACTATTACTACTATTACTACTATTACTACTATTACTACTATTACTATTATTACTACTATTACTACTATTACTACTATTACTATTATTTTTGTATTAAAATTAACATTAACAGTAATATTAACAGTAACATGAAAAGTAACAATAATAGTATAATTAACATTAACTTTAGCCCGTTTGAACAATATCATTTTATTTTTACTGTTAAAGCAAAACTAACATTTCCATTTATGTTAAAGTTTATTTTCTATTTGTCCTTAAATCGTGTTAACACTTTGGCCCCAGCAAAAAACCCATTAGTATTACTGTTTGTGCTAACATTTTTATTTCTGGTAATGGACATATTTGTTAATGGTAAGACTTAATGTACAAAATCACCAACAGATATACTTCTGTTAAAGGATCAATACAATGTATGTGTACCTCAAGGGATAATTAACATTTATACTCATGTTAAAGTCACATTAACATTAGTATAGTCTGTTAAAGCTCCATTAACATTTTGGTAGCTACTTAATTAATTAATTTGAATTGAATTTAATATTCTGTAAAGTTACATTAATCTTTCCGCTTCTGTTAAGACTTACTTTATTTAGCATCGCTGCTTGTGTTAGCGGCCGCTTAACAGTTAAGCTCAATCGTTCTACTGCTCGAGCAAATCTCATTAATCTGCCGAAATGCACATATGTATGTATGTGTATGTGTATGTGTATGCATGTGCTGATATTCAGTGTGAAATCGAGACTACACACATACACGCAGGCAGAAAGAGAGAGAGAGAGAGAGGGAGAGCAACAGAGAGAAAGCAACTCCCTCTTCATAGACTATGGCTACGTGGATTACAGCATTTGCTGCGCGTGTTTTCCGTAGCGCACTTTTACCAATTTGCATAGAAAAACAAGCGGCATAAAAACACTTCAATACATACAGCCAGACCCACACACACGCACACACACATACACACGCGCACACACACAGACAGACATACACTCACCCACTTGCGCTTAGTCTGTTAATAAGCTTACACGGCGCGCCAAATTCCAGAAAATTAAATGTTTCAATGGTTGACACACACACACACACACATGCAAAAGGACACATATACAGACAATCACACCCCAACTTGCCACACACACACGCTCACTCGAAAACAAACTCAATTGTTTTGTTCGCCTGCCAAACTGTTGAGGCACTTGTCGCACCGCGCCTGTTGATGTGCCAGCCACACGTTTGCCTCTGCCTGTATCCTGTTCTTGTCAATTCTAAGCCCCCGCCAACACCACCCCAATCGCAGCCTCAGCCACACCTCACCCACACCTCACCCACACCTACACCCCCATCCACAACCCCATCCACACCCACAGCCCCATTCACTTATCGTGTTGCTCTTTCATTTTCTCATCAGAAAACAAAAAAAAAAGGAGCAAAAGTTTCGTTGCTGCTGTCGCGTCTGTTGCTTTGCCAACTTGTTGTTGCTGTTGCTGTCGCTCGCTCTTCTTCTTACTTTTAATAAAACATTTTTTATTGTTTTTTCATTTGGTTGTAAAAATATATAAAAGTTTTCAACTGTCGCTTGGCGCGATTTACATTTTTTTGGCAGCGCTGCCGAAGGCGCCACATTTCGGACCAAGTTGAAATTAGATTATGCTAATTAAGGCGTGGCCACGCCCCACGGCCCACACCCCCCTCCTTGTGCTGAAGCACTGATTGATGCGGCAGAGCTTTAATTGGCCGCGTCCCGCCTCTGCTGCCGCTGCTGCCGCTGCTGGCCGAGCAGCATTTTAATATTCAATCAGCAGCTGGCGGTAACTTTTTTATGGCCACGTCAACAAACTTGGCCAAGAGAGCGCGCCAGTTAAGTCTGCAGCTGAGATTAATGAGCAGCTGGCAAAAGTGCAGCAGCAGCAGCAGCAGCAGCGCAGCAGCAACATCTTTGAGTTGTGTTTGTGTTGCGGCAAACAAAAATAAAACTTTTGCATAGTTGGAGCAGCGACAATTAAAGCGAGCAGCAACTGTTGCTGTTGTTAGTCGACGTCAGCAATTGTTGCTGATATTGCTGTTGTTGTTGTTGATGTTGCTGTTGTGGCAACTGCTGCTCATTTAATGCTTACAGCTCAGTCTCAGAATATAGAATAAAGAATATAGAATATAGAATATATAATATAGAATATAGAATATAGAATATAGAATATAGAATATAGAATATAGAATATATAATATAGAATATAGAATATAGAATATAGAATATAGAATATAGAATATAGAATATAGAATATAGAATATAGAATATAGAATATAGAATATAGAATATAGAATATAGAATATAGAATATAGAATATAGAATATAGAATATAGAATATAGAATATAGAATATAGAATATAGAATATAGAATATAGAATATAGAATATAGAATATAGAATATAGAATATAGAATATAGAATATAGAATATAGAATATAGAATATAGAATATAGAATATAGAATATAGAATATAGAATATAGAATATAGAATATAGAATATAGAATATAGAATATAGAATATAGAATATAGAATATAGAATATAGAATATAGAATATATAATATAGAATATAGAATATAGAATATAGAATACAGCATATAGAATATAGAATGTTGTAATACATAAAATAAAGTCATTAAAACTATATCTGCATCGAGCTAAATTTTCGATTACTGTACTATTGCTCAGATATATTCGCAGTTAGTGGACATTTAGGGTTGTAAAAGTTGTAGGTAAAAGGTAGTTAAGGATAGTATACTTTTATCTCCATTGGAGTTGGAGACTTGAAATTTGTATACCCTGAACCCATTGAAAATGGGAAATCAGGGTATAATGGTATTGTTAAATGTATATATATATTTTTGATGACGGCGACGAGATGAGTCGATTTAGCCCTGTCCGTCTGTATGTCCGTCCGTCCGTCTGTCCGTATGTTTGAACGCGATTGAAGCATCTAGGCAAGTTAGAGACTTGATTTTTTTTTTTTGGATCCGTGTATAGCACGCGCAAGTCAAGTTTACTTTGCATGTTCGATAACTCTGTTTGTTGCAATGTTATCAATTTTAAGCCTTATCGAAAACAGGTTTTACCTTTAGAGCTAGACTCCTCTAATTATACCCTGAGCCCATTGAAAATGGGAAATCAGGGTATAATGGTTTTGTGAAAATGTATGTAACAGGCAGAAGGAGGCGTGGCACACCCCATAAAGTATATATAATCTTGATCAGCGCGACAAGACGAGTCAAGATAGCCCTGTCCGTCTGTCCGTCTGTCCGTCCGTCCGTCCGTCTGTCCGTCTGTCCGTCCGTCTGTCCGTTCGTGTGAACGCTGAGATATTTTTAAGTACGCAACGTAGAGACTTGAAATTTTACATGAATATTCGATAATACCATACGCTGCACAAGTTTATAAAATTTTTCCGATAACTCATTCCATTTCGATTTTATGAGCATTTATCGATAATTTTAATGTGTTTTTAAGGCGTGGTTTGTACATCGTTTGAGCTAGAGACTTCAAATGTGATGTGTAGTTGCGTGTAATGAATACGGAGATAACGTTATTTTTAGATTTTGGATGCCACGCCCCATTCGCCCACAATAGCCCCCTATTTGTAAAATACTAGAGACTTGTGCTTTGGCACATACACACATATAAATGTCATAAATAAGTTGCAAGTGCAATAAGTGCATATGGATCTGTGTATGTATTGTTTGTATGTATGCATAAAAAAACGTTGAATGATTTGATATTTGGCTCTTCACAGGGCTCAGGGTATCCCCTAGTCGAGCAGTCTTGACTAGAGCACTGTTACTTGTTTTATTTATAAATATGAAGGGGCTGTGCTAGTTGTGCTCTTATTTTTATTTTGTTTATTTATTTATTTATTTAATTGTTTATTTATTTTTGATAGTTCTTTCTATTTCGATTTTATCTGCATTTATCAATAATTTTAATTCGTTTTTAAGGCCTGGTTCGATTTTAACGCCGACATCGTGTGAGCTAGAGGTTTCAAAATTAATCAACAGACGAAAGAGAAGAAGAGCTGAATAAGAGTTTATGCTCTGAAGAGGAGAAGCTAGTTTGCATATGTATGCATCAGAGGCAGCAGAAAATACTTTGATTGGTCGCTAACTAACTAGAAGGTTAAGCTTAAGCTAACTCAGAGAGAGGCTTAACAGTTGAGCTCGACTTCAAGTGGAAGTCTCGCTGCCCTATATAAAGGCTGCTGAAGATCAGAGGAGCTGCTTCTTGCAGCAGCAGCAGAAAGTGCTCTGATTGGTCGCCTAATGATCGAGTGTGAAGACTGACTCAGAAAGAGGATCAAGAGTTGAGCTTGACTTGGCAAGCCCGATGAGCACTTCGACTTCCCCTTCTAACTCTAAGTTGTTTAAATATAGCTGTGTTTTTATTAATTTTTAGTTAGGTATATAATTTGTATACATTAACTAGAAACATAATAAAAGGCTATTCACATAGCGAAGTTTCGTATAATGCATCCGGAGATTACATAATCTTTAGATTTTGGATGCCACGCCCCATTCGCCTCACAGGACTCGAGCAGTCTTAACTAGAGCATTCTTACTTGTTTACATAGGCATATTTCGATGAGTAAAAAATACATTTAGAAGTTACGCCCAATTATGAAGAGTTTACTTAATTTGAAAATTTTTTAAATCATTTGGTATGTATTCTGACATATGAGACATATGACAGAATCGATAACGAATTGTGGAGCTCAAATGACTAAAACTCATATAGATCAATATCGATAGCATGAAAAAGGAAAAGTTATTGTTCTCGTACAAAGGCAGGTTCTATGTATATCTTTCTGTTTCGAGAATAGCAAAATGTGTTTAGATGGATTTCGTAAAAAAAGGTTACATTTATTCGGAGAAAGACACCATTGTCGTGTTTGTGAAATCTATCGGTGCTTTTTTCCCGCATCTTCCATGTGTAATAATAATTAATATACTAATCCAATTTAATGGATTATATAATTGTTACTTTCTAAAATTTGAGTAATTCAAAACACCCGCGTAAAATAATTGAAGTTTTAAAACTCTCTCTGTCTCTCTCTCTCTATTGCAGATTTCACATTTTTATACCCTGAGCCCATTGAAAATGGGAAATCAGGGTATAATGGTTTTGTGAAAATGTATGTAACAGGCAGAAGGAGGCGTGGCACACCCCATAAAGTATATATATTCTTGATCAGCGTGACAAGACGAGTCGATATAGCCCTGTCCGTCTGTCCGTCCGTCCGTCCGTGTGAACGCTGAGATATTTTTAAGTACGCAACGTAGAGACTTGAAATTTTACATGAATACTCGATAATACCATACGCTGCACATGTTTATAAAATTTTTCCGATAACTCATTCCATTTCGATTTTATGAGCATTTATCGATAATTTCAATGTGTTTTTAAGGCGTGGTTTGTACATCGTTTGAGCAAGAGACTTCAAATTTGCTGTGCAGTTGCGTGTAACGAATATGGAGATAACGTTGTCGTAAGATTTTGGATGCCACGCCCTATTCGCCCTCAATAGTCCCCTATTTGTAAAAAGCGCAAATCAAATACTAGAGACTTGTGCTTTAGCACATACACACATATGGATGCCATTAATAAGTTGTGAAAGTTTGATGCACTTGGTCCATCGCTAAGGCAAGTTATTAAACAATTAAGTTCCCATAGTAATGTCCACATTGCTGCCCAAGCGCAGTCGCTGCGTCAACTGCGCAGTTGGCAGAGCGCGCGCTTATGCGTGCGTGCATATGTTTGTGTGTATGTGTTGTTTGTATGTATGCATACAAAATCGTAGAATGATTTGATATTTGGCTCTTCACAGGGCTCAGGGTATCCCCTAGTCGAGCAGTCTCGACTAGAGTACTCTTACTTGTTTGATTGATATATGCACAAATATCGTCTACCTTGGACATAAATCAAACCTACCCCCTTTGGCGGACAACCCTCAATGAACTGCGCTTCAGCTGGGCTCACACACACAGAGACAAACACCCACTTAAACGTCACTTGAGGGAAGAAACCTTGATAACATAATTACGAGCATATCAAACATGGCTTAGCTAACCATAGCTGGTTCTCTGAGCGATGGCAGATGGGTTGAGAGGTCAAAGCAAACCCCGGGGGTTGCGTCCGACTGCAGCGATACTTCACTTCAGTTCAGGGCGCTAATAACCCAAAGCTCAACTTGTTCAAAATGAAATTTTTAGAGTGGCGAGTTTCAAAGGGATTCAGCATTTCACATCAGCTGAAAATTTTTACGTTTTACGTAATTATCTATCGCAAAAGATAATTGGATTTGAATTCAGTATAGAACCGATCCTCGCTAGTATTTCAGTTCCATGATTGTTTTTCAATTGGAACTTAACGTGGGGCGACTCTATAGAGAGTTGCTTGGAGCTCTTTTGCTGCATCAACATAATTGTGCTTTACTTATTGAAAAATCGCTTATCGCCCAATTCCAGTATTTAAATTGCTTATTGAAAGGAGTGAAAATTGCAGTTGTATAACATCTACCGAATCATTTCCTATAATATATACATTTTGGCCAATGCTTAGGAGTCTTTAGTAACATAACTTCAGAATATTAAAGTTTAAGGTCCAATATTTTGTAAACTACAGGGTCTTTTTCGATAAGCAAGTCGCCTAAAAGAAGCGTAAAATATTCGATTTTTGGTTCAGCGATTGTCAAGGTTTCCAGTTACTCTTTTCTATGATCTATTTCATGAACTCTTATTTTGAACACCTTAAAATATATACACTTAGGCGGCTTACCACGCACTCTATGGGACATAAATAATATATTTTTGGTCTTGGCTCCACGCGAGTATGTATTCCAAATGTACCACTCTTAATAGTTGAGTAACCCAGGGTCCGCATGGAGGCTAAACAGACGGACTGACAGACGAACACCAAGACGGAAAATGCACAAAGCCTATATACTCACTTGTCTTTATGAATGAGTATAAAACTATTAGATATGCTATATGTATAGGGGGATCTATGTAGTTTCATATCTAACTAATTCAATAGACTCATTCTAAACATAAAACTGATCAAATAACTGCATTACAAATTGCCTAACTCAATTGAGAAATTCATTTAAAACATTGTTGAGCGACTGGCGCCCAAAATGGGGCGCCATAATTAAGTTTGCGATGCTGTTGGCATGCCTCAACTTTTGCACACAGCGTTTGCCCCTGTCCATTTGCTGTCCACATCCACATCCACACACACGCACACCCATCCTCATACAACCCATACATATGCATGTAGTGCTGTCCGCGTTCTGCTTGCTGTTGTCGTTTGGTGTAAATGTTACAACGTTTGACTGCGAATTAAAATAATGTGCCACTTGTGGCTCCTGTGGCTCCTGTGGCATGTGTGCGAGTGTGTCACAGGACCTTAAGGACATGCCTTGCCTGTTTTTTGAGGGGTAGCTGGCTGACACACTCACACGCACACACAAGTTGTTAGCACTGGGCAGGCCGGGCCATGTGAGCCAGCACATCGTTATCCTAATCGAATATGATTCGAACCCTTTTTTCCGACTAACCACAACAGTAGGATGTCTGTCTGTGTCCGTGTGTGTTCATTGCAATCCCTGTTGCTTGACTGCATTTCATGCATTGTCACGAATAATGCCCAAATAATCTTCGCATTGAATACGTATTGTTCTCGAGTTTTGGATCGGATTTTAGTTAATGCTCTTCGAGTGTCAGTTTTCGACAGGATTCGAGTTTGATTGGACAGCCAAATGTTAGTTTAGCTCCTTGCGCTGTCCTTGTGCTCACTGATTTGCCTTTTAAGTATTGGCAATGAATGCATAAAGTTTTATTGATTGATATCTGCGATATATATATATAAGATATCTCGAACAGATAAACGTCGAAATTTACTCATAGAAAATCTACTATTTCTACTGACTGTAACTGAAGAGGTATATGGTATGGTCATCAAATATTACGATATGAGTTAACTTCAGAGCAAAAGCATGGTAAAGGCCACAATTTACCACAGAGTTCAGGGTATTTCCTAGTCGGGCACTGTCGACTAGCGCACAAAGCATTAAAAGGAGATTCTAGTTTTCCGATGTCAGAAAACGAATCTGAAACTAGGCTAGCACGTCATATAATTTGGTAATACACGTTATGCCGAGAGCAAATAATTATCGAGATACCGTATAAGCAAGATTGCAAATACCAATTTGTCTGCAATTACAGACTCTCAACTGGAGCGATTTTTATGCATTTTCAGTTTAGAATATTTCGCATTGTGAAAATTTTACAATAGTTTTCGGTTATGTATGCCGCATGTTTATCTCCACTTTCTGAAATTTATAGTCTACTTTTTTGGTTGGTAAATTTGTCTCTTTGTTAATATCTAAGAATATTCATATTGCATATCTAAGCTAAAAAAAATATTCCCATATAGTAATATATAGATATTTAGAGAACAAAACTGTTAAGACAAAAAATTAGTCTTTGAATCCAGTCTGTGTATTAATATAATTATATATTATATAAATAAATGGATAAATCTATTATGGAAGACTTTCGAATAAAATAAAATTTATTTTAAAATTAATTTATTTAAATAAAAGAGATATTTAATATGTAGATAGATAAATATAATTAATTAATTATAAAATTTGAAACAGAATTTTATTATATATTGTTACAGAAATATATCTTTCATTTTTTTATTTCTCTCTTATTATTTATTTCTCTCTTTAACTAAGATTGTTGGTTTGTTTGAAAACAAAAATAAACAAAATAATAATAAATAAAATAATAATAATATTAAAAAATACAATTTAAGAGTATTATTATATAATTCTATTTCATTCAGTTTTTGCTGTCTGCCAATCGAGTTTTACACTCTATGTATAAAGTATGGCCGATGTAATATACATTTTTGAGTCAGTTGAAATCGAAAGGAATTTTAGTTTAAACTTTTACATAGTTTTTATTTTTTAAATTATCTTTGTGTTCGCACTTAAGCAATATTTAACTATTGAAAATTCTTTATGGTACACTCATACATACCTATAGATATAGAGATCTATAGATCTATAGATAGTCAAATGCTGTTAGATATGCTGCATTTAGTAATTATATTCTGAAATTCTCACCGTTTGATCTTCGATTGCACAAACTTTTTATGTCAATCGATTGTTTATCGAATTCTCACATTCACTGAACAAAAAAAAAAAATATATATATATATAGTCTTTATATATTATATTTAATACTATAAAAAAATTGATATTTGTTATAAATAGTTTATATTATATATATTATATTGATAAACCGACTGGGTTAAGTGTGCTGAGCGAGCTTTTTGCGCTGAACTGCCGCCGATGACAGTTAAAAATCAAATGAAATGATGGCAACCGCATGCTGCAGGCCGCACGCCGTATGCGGCGAGCATTAAGCACGCCAGACGTTGCACGAATCCGAATCGCCTGCCGCTGCCACAGTCCGAGTCCAAGCGCCGAGTGTCGAGCGTCGAGCGTCGAGCGTCGAGCGCCGATTCCGAGCATTCGGCACGGTTTTAAAATTATGAATTTTGTTCAAAATGAAACGAGCCGTAAGCAGAGCCGCATTCAGCTTTTCTACTTCTTCTTCTTCTTCGTGCTTTGTTGCTGCTGCTTTGGGTGGGTGCTGCTGCCTGTCGCCGGGCTTGTTGGTGGTGCGCAGCAACAGCAGCAAAGTGTTAAGCCAAAGCGAGCTGCAATCGAGCCACCCTTGTCGCAGGCTTTTCTATAGAAATTCAGTCGAGGCGAAAGAACTTGGCGAATAATCTCTTGGAGAATGGCTTAGCTGGGAGATCAGTGCGGCCCCACTGTTGCCGCACTTCATACAACGTTGCCGCACTTCCTGACCAGATATAGAGTTAACATTTCAATTGATCTACTTATTTTTTCATCGAATCAGACTTTCGGCAATGATCATTGAAAGCGAATCTGAACCTAGAGAGGCTTAGTTACGTCAGGATATTGAGTTGTTTTTATCTTAAATGATGTTGTTTCTAAAGACCATTTTGATATCTCAAGTTAATTATCTCTGCCTTCACCCATTTGCTCCAGGCTCACTTTCACTCCTTAGGCACATTTGTTTCTAATACAAAATCTTTGTTTGAGAATTTTAATAGAAGACTTGGTAGTAGTTTGAATTTCGTGTACAGAAATATATTTGTATTTTTACTACAGCTATGTATTTAATTGTGATTTATGTTTACATTATTCCGCCCGTCCCTCCGTGTGAACGTAGAGATCTTCGAAATTACAAAGCTAGTCCTTGGAATACCATGGATACCATACCAGTACGAGTTTATCATTTTTTCAGTAACTCATTCCATTTCTTCTTATCGTCATTTATCGATCATTCGAATTCATTTTTAGCTGTGGTTTGCAAATCGTTTGAGCTATAGATGTCATTTGTTGTGTATCTTCGTATAATCAATACGGAAATAATGTAATCTTTAGATTTTGGATACCACGGCCCCTTCGCCTCCAGTTTGCAAACAACGTATTTAAAATACTAGAGACTTGTGCATTAGCAAATACAAATATACAAACATATGAATGTCATTAATAAGTTCTTTAACTTTGATGAAGATAGTCATCATAAGAAAACTTATTCAGAAAACTTATTCGCAGCCCAAGCGCAGTCGCTGCATCAGCTGCGCAGTTAGCCGAGCGCGTGCTTATGCGTGTGTGTATATATGTGTGTGTGAATGTGTTGTTTGTATATATTTATATTTGTATAAAAGGAGTGCAGAATGATTGAAATGTAGGCTCGTCACGGGGTACAGCGTATCTGCTAGTCGAGCAGTCTCGAATAAAGCATTCTTACTTGTTCCGTCTGTCTGTCTGTTTGACGTTTTCTCGTCCATTTTGCCCGTCCGTGCATTTGTCTGATTGTTATTTGTGTCCATTCGTCTGCCTGGTTGCCAGTTTGTCTGTCTATCCGTCTATTTGTTTGTGTTCTCATCTGTCCCTGCGTCTTTCCATTCGCCGTCGTTTTTATAAACGTGTCAATATCAACAACTAAACAAGCCAAAGACCTCAAGTTTCAAAACTAAAACTGAAATTACTGCTGCTGAAAAACAGTCTATATCATTTTCATGCCCAAAAACTTACAATCAAAACCAAATGATGCTTCCTTGTTCCGTTTGAAAACATTAAGAAATAAGCCAAAAAGTTGTTTTGAGACTAGGAGCTTTATTAACTTATTTTAATTCGTAATTTTAATTTCATTATCATCTATGAAGTCCGGTGCACAATTTGAGTTAGATATTTCAAGTCGAAGCATTGACGGTTGATCTGCCTTTTTTTTAGTGCTTAGCACATTATTTTCCTCTTATTACATAAAAATAGGCCACACAACCGGGCTGAAAGTCTGAAATGAGATATTCACGGCTAAGGAGTCTTTTATATTTAGCCGTGAAAAGATCTTAAATTAAAGAGATTTTAAGTTTTGAAATATGCATGAATACAATAGCTTTGAAATAAATAGTATTTCTCCATACTATTACAATTAGAATTTCAAAATATTTAATTCAGGAAACTATTAGATGGTATATCAGCACTTATTGTAGACTCTTGAGAGATTCTATCCTAATATATCTCTCTCTATGTCTTGACTGTCTATGACTGTCAACGTCTGCTAATTTCTCTTTCGCTCTCTCTCTCTCTCTCTCT
Organism: Drosophila meridionalis; assembly: GCA_035045145.1. Lineage (NCBI taxonomy): Eukaryota > Metazoa > Arthropoda > Insecta > Diptera > Drosophilidae > Drosophila > Drosophila meridionalis. The sequence continues at coordinate 1,125,325 of JAWNPG010000012.1, read as the reverse complement.
CTCTCTCTTTCTTTCTGTCTTTCTCTTGGTATCTGTCTTTCTCTCTCTATCCCCATACCTTTCTCTCTCTCTATATATGTATCTATCTTTCTCACTCTCTCTTTCTGTGTTTCTCTATATCTCTCTGTCTCTCTACCTCTCTCTTTCCTTCTCTCACTCTGTGTATCTGTATATATATATATATATATATATATATATATATATATATATATATATATATATATATATTCTATATATATATTTCTCTTTCTCTTTCTATATCTTGTTCTCACTCTCTCTCTCTCTCTCTCTTTGTCTCTCTCTCTTTCGCGCTCTCTTTCTCGCTCTCTTTCTCGCTCTCTCTCCCTCTCTCGCTCTCTCTCCCTCTCTCTCTCTTTGTCTCTGATTTTCTCTCTCTATCTCCATATTTTTCTCTCTCTCTCTCTCTCTCTCTCTCTCTTTGTCTCTCTCTCTCTCTCTTTCGCGCTCTCTCTCTCTCTTTCGCGCTCTCCCTCTCTCTCTCTCTCTCTCTCTCTCTCATCCTATTTCTCTTTTTTATTCCTTACTTATCTGCCTTTCACTTAATATTTCTGTCACTTCTCTCCCTCTATCACTTTTCTGTTTATATACTTAACTTAAATATCCTAAACATTTCAATATTATCTATTCTATTGTATTATTCAAAGGTGCAAATCAATACCCGATTTGAGGTCACCTATTAAGCGAGTTCTCTCAAGTTACATTTCTCACACAAATATCTATAATTGATTCATATGCCCCATATTCAGAATCCCCGTTGCTGAATTTCAAATGCCACCTATTTAGCAGGCTTGCAACGTTGCCACATTTCATTACAACTTATATTACGTGAGAGGCGCTGCCCGTGCCTGGCGGCCAGTTAACAGCGAGAACAAAAGACGTTCCTGAATGTGGAATATGGCAAAGCGACATGGAAGTGGACATGGAAATGGAGATGGGAATGGAAATGGAAATGGGCAACGTGTTGCTAAAACGACGGCCCAACAATTGTGTGGCCGAGCCACAAGCTTATAATTTCTATTACAATAAAGGCCTTCGGATGCGAGCATGCAGAGCTGCGTTTTACTTACTTTTTCTCACATGCTATACACATAAATACCCTATAATTTGATCAAGCATCGAAATGGGTGTGGTAAATGATTTGCTACTTTACTACTGAAACTAATTATATCCCGAACCCATGGAAAGGGGTAATCAGGGTATAATGGTTTGTAAAAATATATGTACGGGTGAGATATTCAAAAGTACACAAGCTAGAGACATTAAGTTTTAAATATATACTCGTGTATACTATACACAATACGAGTCTATCTTTATTTTTATTTTTTATCGGCATTTATCGATCATTTGAATTTGTTTTTTAAGCGTAGTTTGTATCGTTGGAGCTAGAGATTTCGTTGTGTACCTGTGTGTAATGAATACGGGGGTTATGAAATCTTTAGATTTCGGATGCCGCGCTCCATTCGTCCCAAAAAGTATTTCAAGTACTATAGACTTGTGCTTTTACAAATACTCACATATGAACTTCATTAATAAGTTCTGAAAGTTTGATAAAAAAAGGCCATATATAAGAAAACTTATTCAACATAATATTGCCCAAATTTCAGCCCAAGCTCAGTCGCTGCGTCAACTGCGCAATTAGCTGAGCGTGCATATGTCTATATGCATACGTCTGTATGCATAAAAGGAGTAAAGTATGATTGTAATATAGGCTACTGGAAGGGTTCAGGGTATTTCCCAGTCGAACAGTCGAGCAGTCGAGCAGAGCACTCTTGCTTGTTTACTTTGCTATACAGACTGATTAAAATTATTCAATTGATTTTAAGAAATTTTTATTATTGAAAACGAATATTAAGTTGAGCACTTCCGCGCTCATGTTGTCGCATCTATAAATTCTATATATAATAGAAATAAATAATGCAAATTTATTCTTATTAAAAGTTATTTATCTCTATATATTTTGCCATAGCTCGTAGGTATTCATTTAAAATTGCCAAAACAGATAACAAAATTTTTTATTTATTTAGAATTAAATATTTTTATTGAAAGTTAAGTGTGTTTTGTACACAGCATCAGTTTACAGGGTATCTGCTAGTCACGCAAGTCTGATGCCACATTTGTAATTTTTTTAAGTTGATCAATATTACATAAAAATAATTATTTTTGTTTAAAGCTCAATATATAATTTATATATATATATGTATATAATTTATAAATATATAATTTCTTAATTACATTACAATCATTATGAATTTTCCTTTAGCTTTGATTAACAGGGTATCTGTTGGCCGCAGCGCATTCTGCTGTAATATTTCAGTTTCATTATTTGGAATATTCTATTTTATGTTTTTCCCGTTGTTTTTTGCATTTTAATGAATATGCAAAACGGCAATGTTAACGCAGACTGCTGCTGCCTGTTTGCGACTTCATTAGCGACACCCCCAGCCCCAACCCCATTCGCCACTCCCCACTCTGAAAAGGACCTTCCAATGCAGTCACTGCTGCTGCTGCTGCTCCTGCTCCTTCTGCTGTTGGTGTTGCCAAGCAATTGCAACGTGTGTGCCATTCGCATCCGCATCCATGATGTTTCCGTTTTTTTTTTTTTTTTTTTTTTTTTTTCTTTACTGTATGGGTTGCTTTTCTTCTCTCTTCTGCTCTCTTCTCATTTCGCCTCTCTTCTCTTCTCTGCTTTTACTCTTTTTTATTCTTTTGCACTTGTTTGGAAATAAATACCATGTTAGCTGTTGCCGTTTGTCAGTCGCCCGTTGGGTGCGTTGTTAGAGATACGTGGTGCTGCTCCTCTCTTCCCTCTTCAGCCCCACCTTTCACACCCACACACACACACACTCGCAGTTGGCCGTCTGCGCTGCACATCAAACGTCACAGCTGTAGCGACAGGAGCCAACGCAGCGCATCAGCTCGGAAGGAAGCTGTTCCCTGTGAGGCACCATTGTCTACTTGCCACACAGCCATCCACAACACCGCACCACCCCCACCATGCACCCCGCCCCACCCACTTGCCTATTCCTTCGCACAAAGGCTGTGAATGTTTACACTTTGGATTTGGTGCTGGTCGTCGCATTTTTTCCCTTCTGTCTTTTTTTATGAAATTTGTTTGGCTTGCTCTGATTTTAAATGTGTTTGCTGTTAACGGTTGTTATGGCAATGCTTTGGTAGTGTGGGAAAAGCACCGTGTAGCAGCGGCTGTTGCCACTTACGGGCCGACTGAGGCTGGGGCTGGGAGCGCCACTAACAGTCGATGCCCGACTGGAGCATCTAACTGTCTAAGCGGCACCCATTTCAACTGCAATGCCACATTGCTCAAATGCACCGCACTCACATTTTTCCGAATGCCTCGTTGCCGAACTTCACAGCACTTAAATCGGTACCTTAGATATTTACCTATGCCACGTTGCCGAAATTCGCACGGCCCTCAAAGGAATTGTAATGCTATGTTGCTGTAAGTCACAGAATCTAAAAGTATTCCCATGCTTCGTTGTCAAACTCAGACATCGAATTTCTCCTTATGCTATGTCGCCGAATTTCAGACAACATACAATTACGTCTTATGGTACATTGCCATGTTTTAACAGTAGATTTTCCACAGTGCTACGTTACCTAACTTCAGATATATATTTGTATACCCTGAGCCCATTGAAAATGGGAGATCAGGGTATAATGGTTTTGTGAAAATGTATGTAACAGGCAGAAGAAGGCGTGCCACACCCCATAAAGTATATATATTCTTGATCAGCGCGACAAGATGAGTCGATATAGCCCTATCCGTCTGTCCGTCCGTCCGTCCGTGTGAACGCTGAGATATTTTTAAATACGCAGCGTAGAGACTTGAAATTTTACATGAATACTCGATAATACCATACGCTACACGGGTTTATAAAATTTTTCCGATAACTCATTCCATTTCGATTTTATGAGCATTTATCGATAATTTTAATGTGTTTTTAAGGCGTGGTTTGTACATCGTTTGAGCTAGAGACTTCAAATTTGCTGTGTAGTTGCGTGTAATGAATACGGAGATGACGTTATCTTTAGATTTTGGATGCCACGCCCCATTCGCCCACAATAGCCCCCTATTTGTAAAAAGCGCAAATCAAATACTAGAGACTTGTGCTTTAGCAAATACATACATATGAATGTCATTAATAAGTTGTGAAAGTTTGATGCACTTAGTCCATCGCTAAGAAAAGTTATTAAACAATTAAGTCCCCATAGTAATGCTCACATTGCAGCCCAAGCGCAGTCGCTACGTCAACTGCGCAGTTGGCAGAGCGCGCTTATGCTTGCGTGCAAACGCGTGTGTGTGTATGTGTTGTTTGTATGTATGCATACAAAATCGTAGAATGATTTGATATTTGGCTCTTCACAGGGCTCAGGGTATCCCCTAGTCGAGCAGTCTCGACTAGAGCACTCTTGTTTGTATTCAATTTTTTCATTTTTTTTTATTTTTTCTTCATTTTTATACCCTGAGCCCATTGAAAATGGGAAATCAGGGTATAATGGTTTTGTGAAAATGTATGTAACAGGCAGAAGGAGGCGTGCCACACCCCATAAAGTATATATATTCTTGATCAGCGCGACAAGACGAGTCGATATAGCCCTGTCCGTCTGTCCGTCCGTCCGTCCGTCCGTCCGTCCGTCCGTCCGTCCGTCCGTCCGTCCGTCTGTCCGTCCGTCCGTCCGTCCGTCCGTGTGAACGCTGAGATATTTGTAAGTACGTAACGTAGAGACTTGAAATTTTACATGAATACTCGATAATACCATACGCTGCACAAGTTTATAAAATTTTTCCGATAACTCATTCCATTTCGATTTTATGAGCATTTATCGATAATTTTAATGTGTTTTTAAGGCGTGGTTGGTACATCGTTTGAGCTAGAGACTTCAAATTTGCTTTGTAGTTGCGTGTAATGAATACGTAGATAACGTAATCTTTAGATTTTGGATGCCACGCCCCATTCGCCCCCAACAGCCCCATATTTGTAAAAAGCGCAAATCAAATACTAGAGATTTGTGCTTTGGCACATACACACATATGAATGTCATAAATAAGTTGTGAAAGTTTGATGCACTTAGTCCTTCGCTAAGAAAAGTTATTAAACAATTAAGTTTCCATAGTAATGCCCACATTGCTGCCCAAGCGCAGTCGCTGCGTCAACTGCGCAGTTGGCAGAGCGCGCGCTTATGCGTACGTGCATATGTATGTATGCATATGTATGTTTGTATGTATGCATACAAAATCGTAGATTGATTTAATATTTGGCTCTTCACAGGGCTCAGGGTATCCCCTAGTCGAGCAGTCTCGACTAGAGCACTCTTACTTGTTTTCCATTATGCTACGTTTCAAAATTTCAGACATATTCATTGCTACTCCAAACATAGGTTTTTTCTTATATTCGTTGCCAAACTTCATAATACATATGTACATGTGTGCTTAGGCTTTTTTTTTATACCCTGAGCCCATTGAAAACGGGAAATCAGGGTATAATGGTTTTGTGAAAATGTATGTAACAGGCAGAAGGAGGCGTGCCACACCCCATAAAGTATATATATTCTTGATCAGCGCGACAAGACGAGTCGATATAGCCCTGTCCGTCTGTCCGTCCGTCCGTCCGTCCGTCTGTCCGTCCGTCCGTCTGTCCGTCCGTCCGTCCGTCCGTCCGTCCGTCCGTGTGAACGCAGAGATATTTTTAAGTACGCAACGTAGAGACTTGAAATTTTACATGAATACTCGATAATACCATACGCTGCACAAGTTTATAAAAGTTTTCCGATAACTCATTCCATTTCGATTTTATGAGCATTTATCGATAATTTTAATGTGTTTTTAGGGCGTGGTTGGTACATCGTTTGAGCTAGAGAGTTCAAATTTGCTGTGTAGTTGCGTGCAATGAATACGGAAATTACGTAATCTTTAGATTTTGGATGCCACGCCCCATTCGCCCCCAATAGCCCCCTATTTGTAAAAAGCGCAAATCAAATGCTAGAGACTTGTGCTTTGGCAAATACAAACATATGAATGCCATTAATAAGTTGTGAAAGTTTGATGCACTTAGTCCATCGCTAAGAAAAGTTATTAAACAATTAAGTTCCCATAGTAATGCCCACATTGCAGCCCAAGCGCAGTCGCTGCGTCAACTGCTCAGTTGACAGAGCGCGCGCTTATGCTTGAGTGCATATGTGTGTGTGTATGTGTTGTTTATATGCATGCATAAAAGATGCGTAGAATGATTTGATATTTGACTCTTCACAGGGCTCAGGGTATCCCCTAGTCGAGCAGTCTCGACTAGAGCACTCTTACTTGTTTAAGACTAAATAACATTTTTATTAATATTTCATTTCAGTATGAAACTTTAAAAGCACATAGAAATTTTTTTTTAAGTTTATGTGTGATCATGGTAATAAGGATGTGAGAGTAAACTGATGTGAGCTAGAAGAATGAAGGATCATGAAAAGAGAACGTGAATTATGGATGAATACGTGGAATTCTCAATGGAAGTGTGTGATTTGGTAGCTGTTCAAGTTGTGCTTTTAAGCAGAGTTTCGAAAATCGGAATTAAATGTTTGACATGTTGGCATGTGATTTATTATCAAACTTGCTTATTTAGTTAATTTACATTTTTAAATTTTCCATAATGCTAAAGATCTCAAAAATGCATTATGTATGTACACTGAATGATCCTTAGGCGACTAAATCAAATTAGACCATATAGCTTTCGCAACTCTTATCACAGCGTGCTACTAACTTTATCAATGGTTTAACTTATCCACGAAACTTTAATTTCATTATTTCTGACATTTGAATAAGAATTTATCTGCTTTGGGATAGATTTCCAAATACTTAACGCTAATGAGACGTTGCCAAACTAGGGATTGTAATGTCGCCAAATTTAGAAATCCTAAACACATGAGACGGTGTCAAACTCCATGGACTCCCAGTTGTCGCCGCACTTCATTGTCTCCCACTGGTAAATCTCTGTTACATTTCAACTAGATTTGCTGCGCCAAACCGACTCACTCCACCCACTCCGCCGCCAGGTGCTGAGTATCACCTGCGCATGTGATTGTCGCCCGTCCGTCCGGACACACATATTTGTATAGCCGGCTATAGACGCGCAATCTGTGAATAGTTGCAGAGCTTGCGAACGTCTCCACACACATGGCACACAATTTGTGCCACTTAAGTGTTGCGCATCCATTTCCGCTTAGGCAGCGGCCCAGCAGCCACCCCACCCCACTACATTCCGCCCTCCCCCTCGAACCGCAATTCAACTCACTCAACCACAGACGCAACCGCAGTCACATTATCCTTTGCCTTTATTTTTTTCAATTTTCACTCGAGCGTTGATTGAAATGTTCAACGAGTAGCACACACACACACACACACACACACACACACACACTGACAGTGAGAATGAGAATTGAGGACATGCAGCAGCCGGCAGCAGTCAGCGCGAAGAAACAACGCAGCCAGAAAGAGATAGAAGACACGCAATGGTCGGGCGAGGGGGGCTGGTGGATGGGCTGGGACTGGGACTGGGATTGGAATTGGGCTGGATTTGTTTGGTTTGGTGGTTGGTTTTGTTGTTGCTCTGTCGGAGCTTATTTGTTTGTTTGCATATAAATTGCAATGCTCCGCCCGTCGCTCGTCGCCTGTCGCTTCAATTTTTTAGATTTTCAACTTTGTTTCTTGGCTTTTTGCTAAATGCTTTTGCCGCATTTGCCAACCGCCACCACCAGCACCTTCAGTCCGTCCGTCAGTCCGTCAGTCCGTCAGTGAGTACGTCCGTCACTCAGTTCGTCACTCTGCCAGCCCATCATTCATCAAGATGATTTTCGTGATTTTCGGCTCGTCAAACACATTTTTTCTCTCTTTCCTTTCCATTTCGACTGGGCTAATGAATTAGTTTGCGTCTCTTCCTGCACCACAACCACCCCCACCGCCCCGTACAGAGTGACAGAGATTTTAATTATTCTAATGAAACATTCCGCAATTGATAGCATCAATGAAATAAGTTTTAGTCATTATATTTACTTATATTTATACAGATATGTAAATGCTTATGTTAAGGCATTAGATGGAATAAGCTAGGAATCGAATAACTTGATGTTGGATCGAAATCGAACATGCATATTATATATGTGTCTGCTCAATAATCTCAACCACTGATAATAATTAATTATAGGGTATACAAGTTGCTAGAACTGCCTTTCACATCCATGCTTACCATTGCCCTATAATCGCCCGATCCACTCACATCTCATACAACAGATTAGCTTCATATATACTATAAGCTATATAGACCAGGGTAAGCTGGGAGTGCAAATTGAAATTCGCATGTAACTCATTTATTGGAATCTATTCGGTTTCATCTGGAATTAAAGCCGCGTAAGAGAACAAATTAACTAACAGCTACTGGGAGCATACATGGAATACAAAAAGAAAAGAAAAGAATATGCTGTAAATGTTAATGTATAAGGCTAATGTCTAATCCTGCTGGGTTTGCCGGGTCGGGTCGGGTTGAGTGCAGGACACTTTCAGTTAATACCGTACTTAGGCTGCGTTGAGCTTGAGCGCAAAGTCCACGTCCATTTTGACCGCCGGCTTGCGCACAACAATGGCTCCGTTGGAGCGTTGCTCGATCTCCAGCTTATGGGTGACGCCATTGGCGGTGATGGTAGCACCTGTGGGCACATAGCCCAGTCCAGCAATGACGATGCGCTCGATCCAGGCGTCCGATTTGTACAGCGGCTTGTTGACGAACCGATTGGTCAGCTGGCCGTTGGCGAACTCGTAGTTCACGTAGATGCTTTCGCCATTGCGGTACGCATACGACTTCTCGTCGTCCAAGTACACTGTGCCAGCGGCCTTGCCCTGGCGGTCTAGGCAAATAACCAGGGTGTACGGATCGTTCAGCATCAGCCTGGAGGAGCGGCGCTGGCGCTCCTTCTTAGGCACAATGCTGCCGCCGCGCTGCCAAACAGGTATCTGTCGAGGGAGAAGGAAGAGATAGATAGACTAGATGAAGTGGATGAAGGCAAGGCAATTTACACACTTTGTCGTCGGTCACGGGTATGCTCTCGTAGCCGGCACGCTCCTGCTTTTGATACGTGTCCACATCGTACCAGTAGTCGCCGTTCTTCTTGTCGTCAATGGCCGGGAAATAGACATCCACCTTGCTGACGCCCTGCTGCATCACAGGACGCACAAGCAGACGGTCCTGCACCAGCAGCTGGTTGTCGATGGCGAACGCCTCCTTATCAGCAGGGTAGTGGGTCAGCAGTGGGCGTATCACTGGAGCGCCTGTCTGCTCCAACTCATAGAAGCTGGTGTACCACAGAGGCAGATAGCTGTAGCGCGTCAGCAGAGCGTTCTTGATGACCGTGCGTGTGCGCTCGGGGAACAGCCAGGGCTCGCGGCGCTTGGTGTCGATGTGGGCATGGGCACGGAAGAAGGGCAAGAAGGCAGCAGTCTGGTACCAGCGCTCCAGCAGCTCGTTGTCCGGATTGCCGAAGAAGCCGCCCACATCGGCGCCGCAAAAGGAAAAGCCAGCAACAGCCTCTGTGAGGCACATCTTGATTGAATGCTGCAAATGCGCCCAATCCGCGAAGTTGTCCCCGGTCCAAATGGCTGCGTAGCGCTGTGAGCCAGCGAAGTGGGCGCGCGTCAAGATGAAGGGGCGCTGGTGAGGATCGCGCTGCTTCAGGCCAGCGAAGGTGCCCATCAGGTGCATATGGCCATAGAGGTTGTGCACGTCGCGATGCTCCCAATTGCCATAGTGGACAAGATCCTTGGGCGCGGTTACTTCGGGGCCATTGAACACCGACGGTTCGTTCATGTCGTTCCAGATCATCACATCCTTGGACACCGTCTTGAATTTGGACAAATCGTACTGGCTGGCATAATAGTCGCGCACAACGGGATTGAAGAAGTCCGGGTAGCTGGCAGAGCCTGGCCAGCACCAGCCCTCATAGTCGTTGCCCTCGCGCGTCTTCACATAGTAGCCGTTCTCCGTGCAATCCTGATGGAAGAAGTACGCATTGTCGCGCTTGATGTGGGGGTCGATGATGACCACCAAGTGGCGTCCCAGCTCCGTCAGATTCTTGATCATAGTCAATGGTTCGGGGAACTTGAACTTGTCCCATGTGAAGTAGCGCTTGCCATCCGTATACTCAATGTCCAGCCACATGGTATCCATGGGCATGTTGAACTCGTCGAACTTGGCCGAAACAGACGTCACATCGCGCTCATCGTTGTAATTCCAGCGAGACTGATGATACGCCAGCGCAAACGACTGCGGCAGCTCGTGTGTTCCGGTTAGAGCTGCGTATTGCTTGAACGCATCCAGGGGCTTGGGGCCGAGCATAATGAAGGCGTCCACAATGCCCGACTCCGATATGAAGTGGGCAACTGGGGGCGTCGACTTCCTCGAACCAGATACGAAATTCACCAGAGAGGAAACCACATTCGACTCGGTCGTATAGATATCCACCCAGCTCTCGGCGGAATTTTGCCAGTAGACGCCAGCGGTGCGTTTGGGACTGCAATAAACAACGGATGACAAAGGAGTTGAATGAAGGGAGAAGGAGATGGAACATAGGCATTACATCCTTACCCATGAGCATAGAGCACTGGCACAGAGCCATAAAGGGCCATCTTGCTGTCCACAATGTACTCAAAGACATCCAAGTTGTACAGGCGATAGGGATCCGTGCCGGACGTGGACTTAAGTTGGAAGCTGTCCGCATGCTCGGGAATGCCGAAGAGCATCTCAGCGGCGGGGAAAGAGAAATCGAGGGCAACTGCTTCTGGTCCATAGGGCTTAGAGTCATGATGCGATTTGAAGTTCTCTTCCCATGCGCCGGGATCGTCAATTGGCTCGCTGGCTGGCTGCACCATTTCGCTATTGTCCTGATCCTGCTGCTGATGTGCCTGGTCGCTGCTCTCGGCTGGCTCTGCAGGAGCCTGTGTCTTCTGGCGCAAGTGCTCAAAGTACAGCCAGTTCTTGGCATTCACCGAGACGACAAGCACATCGTGCTCATAGAAGTCAATGCGAAATGGATCGCCGTGTATCACAGCCTTAGAATTGCCCACCGTAACGGTAAGCTCATCGGACTCCACGACACTTATCCGTGCCGTCTCCGGCTTCCCCTTCAGCGCATGCTCAACACGATAGCGTGGACGCAAGGGCTGCTTCTCATCGATCTGCAGGCGGAAGGTGCTGCCAACAAGCGCCTCCAGCTTGAGCGTAAACTGATGATGATTCTCCTTGTTGACCAGGTCAGCGGTCACCGAATCTGTATACGTGTTCACAGTGCCCCGTATGATGGCATATTTGCTGCCGGAGCTTTGCACCTTGCGCGACCGTCTACAATGGAGAAATGGAACATTCAAGAGTAGATACAATAATAGCAGATAGAAAATAGTGATAGGGTATTCAAGGCAAAGCACACTAAACTATACAAATGCATATTTGTATATTTAAATCTCTATACATGAAATTACTGTTACTGTACCACGTTTAATGGTCGAGAAAGAGAAAGAGACACAGCCAGAATATGTGTGAGAGTGTGAGAGTTTATCGGTGTGTAGGTTACAAATCAGGTGAAATTTTGTGTTGACCCACTCTCATAACGTACCTGCAAAAACTGCTTTGTTCGCAAGTCTTGAAATTGCTTGGATCAACGCCAGCGCCATAGTTGAGGATCGCCCCGACGATGAGGCAGACGAACAAAGAGCAACGCATTTTGAGTGCCCACAGTTCCCAGCTGCGCAGTCCTTCGATTATATGTGTTGATCGTCTTCCAGTAAGGCACACCTTTCCACTGGAATGTTTACAGTTATTGTATATCAGTGTTAGTTGTTGTTGCTGGCAAATCAAGAAATTTATGGAACACGTCAGAAGTTTCGAAGCTCTTGGAGCCGGCCACGAATTTGGAAGAAAATAAATTAAGTGCGCAAAAAAAGTAAACAAAATTGTATGGTTTCAACAACCGGCTTTTTAACCGGCTTTGCTTTCACTATTTTCAATATTTAATTTGTGCTCATCGAACTTCAATATGTTATTTAAATAAACTTTATACAACCGGCAAGCTGTGCTACAAAGAACATTTATTTAAAACTCTTGACATAAGTATGCTGACAATTTGACATTTAGCGCAAAGCAAACAAAAATGAAAATGAAAATTTTTTTTGTGAATTATGGAAATTGTCCAAAGCTTAAAACACATTAATTACCTGAAGAGGACCAAAAAGACACTTGCTACTAAAATTGTTGATGTATCAGCATAACGATAGATAGATAGCCCCTTCAATGCGATACTTGTTATCGATGCATCCACATTACATCGTGATTGTCTACTCTAGCTGTCGATAGGTCTATCGATAAGCTGTTTCGCCGCTTCAATCAAAGCAAGAAAAAAGACTACTTTTGCGGAAAGGGACGTTTGTATTTAAGGACTACACTCAACATAGGGACTATGTAAAATTTGAATTGACAAACACAATTTAATATTTAATCAAGTTAGTTATGGGGAAAGAGCGACGCAAGCTCATGCACTTCTCGCGATCGATGAACAAGGCGTTGACTTTATTGCGCAGATCCTCTTCAAGCATGCAGCGCGACTTAAGCAACGATTGATGAGTGGCCTCCGCCTCCTGCAGCTTATGATGTAGCACATCCACGGTGTTCTGCAAGTCCTGCACCTCCGTCACAAGGCGATCATGAGCCGTATCCCTGGGGGATGACGCAGATGATGATCATCCATTCAAGGATTAGAGATTAATAATATTCACGACTTACTTGCACAGCTCCATGCCCTCGCGATGGGACCGAGCCTCAAGGCGTGTCTGGGCAACCTTAAGCGGGTTCGACTTGTCCTGTATGGCCTTCTGCAAGAGAAACAGATGCTTCTCCATGTCGAACAGCTCCTGTTGCACCTTTTGCAGGTGCATTTGGACGCGACTCTTCGCGCCGGCCATTTCCTGCGCGCGTCTATCAAGCGCGTTGTTCGTATTGTTCCAGAAGTCCCAGACGGAGGCGGCCACAGCATTGACCACGTTCTGTGAATCGCTGCGCAGCTGCGACAGCTTGGCTCGCTCTGCCTGCGACCTGCAAACAAATGGATGAGCTTGAGCTCGTAGCCATGGATGAGAGTGAATGGAGTGATCTTACCGCTTTACATGCTCGCTGCTGGCGAGTGCCCAGGAGTCCTGTGTGCTGACAGTCGGGTCGTACTTCTCGATGCCCCCGAAGTAGGTGATGCCACGGCTGTAGTTGTTCAGGCGATGGCACATGGAGTCGATGCCCATGGTGGACTCCTTCTGGGTGACATCGATCTCCAGCAGATGCTGAGCTCCGCGGCAGTCGATCGCCTGCTTGGCAATCTTCTCGTGCAGCCCGCTGAGACGGTCGCGCGAATTGCGCAAGTGATTGATCTCCAGGAGTAGGGCCTTCTCCACAATGTCGTGGACCAGCTCCATGCCCTGCCTGCCCTCGCGATGGAACAGGCACTCTTGGGCGATGTGCAGAGGTATCTCCAGGTCCAGCATCGCCTTGCTGCACTGCCGCTGCAAGTCATTGATGTCGGACATCTCGCTGATCAGCTTTTCCAGCTCGGCATTGAGCTCGTTGCGCCAGAAGGTCAAGTCCGTGATGCGCTCGCCCAGGCGGCGTCCGGCATCCCGCTGGCCCATCGACGCCGTTTCGTCCGTCTCTCGCATCAGACGCACTGCGTCATTTCGCATGCGCTCCGACATGTTGCTGCAAATGCAAATGCAAATGAATTCAGCTGTTTCTTCAACCCGACCCAGTTGAGTTCACTCACCGATTCGTGTCCGACTCGCCGTAGATGCTGAGGTTGTTGCTGTGCCACTCGTTGTTGGTGTAGCGCGTGTAGAGCGCGGCACGCGCGGCGTGCTGCGGATTGCGCTCGAAGCCGGTGACCAGATTGGGGAATATCATGCCCTCCGTCTTCATGCCTTGGGGCACAAAGCAAGGCTGCGTCAACTGATTGGTCACCGGCTGCTCGGGCATGTGCTTCACCTCGATCATCTCAAATGCCATCTTGGGTCGCCAGGGATGCCGCTGCGTCGTCGCATAGGAAGCGGCCACACGAGATGGAATTGTAGACCCGCTGATGGGCTCCATGCACGGCGGGGCGCCCGCATGGCTCCACGGCTGCAATTGAGAATACATGACGCTTTGGGATGGCACACCATCGTTCCCGTCGTGACCCGCCATTATGGTGATGCTTTACTTGCGAATTTGAATGTGACTTGGAATTTGGGCTTTGCAACTAATACTAGTTAGAAATAAAAAATAAATACTCCGACACGACGTTGAATCGTTCGAGAATGTGGAATGACTGAGTGCTACAGAAATGTGTGTGACCTCGAATCCGCCCGCCCAGGATCGAGGCCTACTACTCCCCTAGATTTTTGAATGTGCTCGTTTCTACAATGCGGGGTGCTTGGGGAAAAGGTATTGCTATGTGGGATGATAGTCTGAGCAAAGATACATATGATTCCATGAGATTGCGATGATCCTTGCGCTCTTTGTATTCGCTCCGATCCGCAGTCGGCCACTTGTCCAGCAGATTGTCCTTGACCAAGCGCTGATCGAATTTGCGATTTTCAAGATATATGTGCTTTTGATTGCTGGTGATCTCAACGCCCTTCAACGGTGCCATTGCTTCCGCCAATGGTTCTTCTGCTTGACTCACAATGGGCACACTAGAACGCAGTAGCAGGCTCTTGAGGGTTTCGGGATACTTTTGTGGGTTCCGCTTAGGTTGCCTTGACAGTTTGTCCTCGTTGGCCCAACAGAGCATTTGCGACAACAATACAAGAGTTAAGTTATGTGGATAACTGTTGGCTACCGTTCGAATTCCACTACTGACAGCCCTTCGTTGGAGTTCTCTTGCACTCTGGATATTTACAACTTTATTGATTTAACTTATTTGTTGGTAACTTAGTACCCGCTCTCGTTACTGTTTGCTGTTGATAACGAGCATTTTGTAAAATCAATGGTCTGTCGGTGTATTGCTAATTTAGCTTAAGGTCAATGTGCTACTTGACGACGAGACATAATTGGAGCAGACTATTTGGGTTATTTGTGAACGAGTATGAGAAATGTGACTTGATCGTATAATTAAATTTCAAATGTCGCGCCAATTTACAGTGGTATATGCAGCGCTGAAAATATCGATATATTAGTTATTAGTCTCGATTTGTTTTTAATGTCATATAGCAAAAAAAAGTTAATATGATATAACAAATAGTTATAATATTATTGTTGCTTAGTTCCCTAACTTAAAACAGAAACTTAAATATGTAGAATTTGATGGGGAAATCGTTTTTTATGTATCGTAATATACAAATTCCGTGCAGCCGTAAATTTATCTTCACAGCTAAATTGAAAATTCCTGTGCTGCCATACTAATGATTATTTACTCTCAACAACAGTTAAAAGTTTATATATATATATATATATATATATAGCAATATATATATATATATATATATATATATATATATATATATATATATATATATATGTATATAGCAAACCATTTCTGTGAAAAAAATTCTATCGATGCTAAACGGTTTGAAAATTGAAAACAAAAACTATCGATATGACTGCTTGCCTGTAAACGATAGTTTAGCTAACATTGGCTCCGCTCTATTAGTTTGCCATTTACAAATGCACAATAAAGTTTAATTAATTTAATTCCGAATATTAAACAACCAGGCAGTAATTAACCATGACCGTCTCAAACACAGTGGACCAGTACACAATCATGTCGGGTGATCGCTCCAAAATAAAAGACCTGCTCTGCAACCGCCTAACAGAGTGCGGCTGGCGGGACGAAGTGCGTCTGCTCTGTCGAAATATACTGGTGGAGAAGAACGGGAACAACAGTCTCAGCGTGGAGCAACTCATAGCGGAGGTAACACCAAAGGCACGGACATTAGTGCCCGATGCAGTCAAGAAGGAGCTACTCATGAAGATACGCACCATCCTGGCCGAGAACGAGGCGGACAACTAACTGCTAACAGAGGAAACACAATCGACAGCTAAATCATAATAGTTCATTTTATGCTTACACTATACAAAATTAACTTTAGTCTACCATTCAGCCAATAAACAACAACAAAAATACATTTGCATGTACGTTCAGAGTGGACAGACAACACCGCCATTGGCCGTGTACTCGAAGGAGCTCTCATCCGGAGCCATTGGCTGTTGCTCCGCGTGCTCGGACTGCTCATCCTCCAGCACCTCCTTCTCCACTTCCTCTGCAGCTGACCCAACTGCAGCTCCCGCCGTACTTGGCTGCGTGTACTTGCGCACCCATTCGTTGGGATGCATCTTCTTCTTGTGGTTGTGCATGTTCGCATGCGATTTGAAAGTCCTCGTGCAGAATTGACAAGAGTACAGATCGATGCCCGTGTGGGTGGCCATGTGCTCCTGCAATTGCACAATAGAATTATATATAGAAGGTGAAGGCATTCTATATTACTCACTGCTAGTGCCCGTGGAAGCTTGAACTCCTTGCCGCAGAGCGAGCAGCTGTGCCGCTTGGCCGAGTGATGGTAGCGCATGTGACCGCTCAGAGCCACGCGCGAGGCCTTCTCTGCGCTGCACAGCGGGCAGCGATACTTGGTGTCGCCATCGCGATCATCGTGCCGGGCGAGATGCTTGCGCAGACTGCGTTCATCCCGCAGCCAGCGGTTGCACAGGTTGCACTGCACCTCCGCGACGGGGCCATCCGGATGCAGCGCCTTCTTATGGATCAGAAAGTTTGCCTTCGACCGAAAGTTGACGCCGCAAATGTCGCAGATGACGGGCGTGAAGTCCGTTGTGTGCATTCGCTTAATGTGCGCCGTTAGCTCGAGCTTGGTGCGAAAACTAACACAAAGAGAGAGAGAGAGAGAGAGAGACGAGTGCATGAAAGAGTGAGATATAAAGAGTAAGAGGCAGAGCTAGTTTACGTGCTGTAGATACATCTATACATAATATGACTGATTGATTGGCGGACTGACTGACTGAGAGCCATGTCGAATGACGCAGCTAATAGACTGACTGCTTGATTGGACTAACAGACAGATTAGTTGACTGGCAAATTGATTGATATGCCTCGATTAATTAACTAACAGATGGATTTGCTATTTGACTGACTAACTGTAAATACTTCTGTGCATAAGGCGTTTAAGCCGATTGACTGATTGATTAATTGATATATTATTTCGCAGACTGGTTGACTAACAGATTTATAGACCATTGACCCAGCTAATAGACTGATTGATTGGTCATACAACAGACTAATTAGAGTCTAATTGATGACTATCTTCAATTGATGATATATGCTTTGACTGATTGATTGACTGCCATTTGATTGACAGACAATAGCTAATTGATTCAGGGAATCCCTCACGATTGATCGATCTAACTGACTAAATAAGCTGTTGCAGAAACAATACTTAGCCAAGCCCATTTAGCCTAGTTTGATCTTGGCCTCTGGCCACCTACCTCTTGGCGCAGGTGTCGCACACCTCCTTTCGCTCGGTGCCCTTGTGGCGCTTGAAGTGCATGGTGAGCAGAAACTTCTTGGCAAAACGAGCGTCGCAGACGGTGCACTGATGCACGAGCTGCTGCTGGTCGGAATGAAAGCGCAGCATATGCATGACCTGGCTGTTGCGGTTGAGGAAGCTCTTGCGGCAGGGCTGGCAACTGAAGTACTGCGGATCCTTGTGATAGTGCAGATGATCGACGTACAGAGACCGCTTCTTATAGCGGTTGTTGCAGCACTCCATGTAGCCGGTGCACTTGTGCTCCGAGCGAAAGTGGCGCTTCAGCTCGATGAAGTTCTGCAAGGGGGTGGCGCAGAGGCAGCAGTCGAGCTTCACATTGGCTGCGATATAGTCGTCCATTTCCTGGATGCTACTGCGCTTCGCCTGCAACTCCGTCCCATCTGGTTCGGGCTTAGGCTGCACAATCTTTGGCTTGGATTTGGATCTGGATCTGGATTTCGATTTTGTCTTCGATTTCGATTTGGATTTGACATTTGAGCCTTTGGGTCGGCCGCGTGCCTTTTTTATTATTCGTAGCTCGGGCTGAGTGGCGACTGCACCTGCTGCACCTGCTTTCGCCGCAGTGCGTCGCAGCAATCGCGTCTCTCGTTGGCTGGAAGCAGCCGGGGAAGGCAATTGTGCTCTGCTTTTAGCTGCGTGCTGGACCTCCAAGTCGAAGGCATCCTCGCTGCTGCTTGAGATTGACTGCGAGTCTGATTGATCGAAGGTGCTGATATTATCATTTACATCGATCTCCGGCTCGCATAGTATGTGATCCTTGACATCGTCATTGTCGTCGAAGACCAGCTTCGATTCGATCGGCGACTCCGTGTTCCACACAACAATCGCTGGCTCGGGTGGCGGTTCGGGCTCCATCTTCAGCTGCAGCGACTGTTGCTTCTCGGCTACCATTGTGCAGAACTGCCGGAAGTCGCTCAATTTGTGCCAGCACGTGCTGCACAGGTTGGTGGATATGCTATCATTGATCGTCACCTGGGAAGATGGCAAAATTTCAGTATTCAAATCAACTGTATTTTTCACATATTTTCATATTTCGAATTCCACCTCGATCTGTAAATATTTGGCAATTGCCGTCGATAGGTCGTGTTCGGCATCGCTGAATATGCATATGGAGAGCGAGTTATCCAAATCGAACAGGCACAAGCGGCAGATCATAGTTGCCCAGGCAAAAAAAAAAACAAACAACAGGCCCAAACTCTGCTGCTGTACACAAAATCTGTGTTCACAACACGATAGGCGTGTTGTTATCGAGAGATGTGAGTCGGCGAGAGGCTTTCATCGCGTAGGCGGGCAACACACGCAATAATCGAGCAACACGAACAATCGATACACCCATATATTTCACGCAATCTCTGAAACACACACAAAATTCGATGTTTTTATATTATTTTGTGCATCGCTAACGGGATTAGAGTTGCTTTTGCTGATTTTCTTCTCCCAATAAGAGTGCTGTAACAAAAAACAATGCAAAAGAAGCCGCTGAACGCGAACACACTGCTGGACAAACTGCACCGAGGCGCTGTCTATGCCTGCATCGGAGTCACCCTATATGGCACCTATATGCTCGGCATGCGCTACTACCACTACTACACTGTGATACGGCCAGAGAAGAAGCAGGCGGAGCTGAAGCTCCTCGACGAGGGCGCGCACGACAAGGCCAAGGAGCTTAAATACTAAAAACGCATGTTCCTTATACAAATATGTGCATCGTTTTCTTATTTGTAATGTTTGTTAAGCGTAATAAATAGTTTCGAGACCAATTGTGCCTTGTGCGGTTCTTGTGCTGCTTCTTGTTGTGTAATATTCAACCAGGTGGGCTCCATCAATCGCGATTCGCGAGACCTTGGCGCAGTTGCCGTTGCAAACAATACGCCCATAAATCAGCCGGAACAGTATTTGAGACCAACGACATGCCCAGATTGTGGCAAGAGCAATATTAAAAAATCCGTTGGGGCAATCGTCGAATGTTGTCATCGGCGCTGTGATTGGCATCGTGACCAGCTGTCTAGCCGCTAGAGATGGGCGCGGGTCGCAACTGTGACTGCCCAACAGCATGCGATCTATATCGCTATGCACGCACGACTTTTAATGCTCACTTAATTTCTAACTATTTCAAATTCAAAATATATTACATTTCTAATAATAACTCGTTGCTGTTATATTAATTTTCTGAAAATGATAGAAATCAAGTTTTTTTTAGGTATAAATGCGTAACATACAAATGTTTTCCAATTGCTTTAGGATTTAAATAAGACTTAACTTAATGAAATGAATTTGTTTTTTATGTGTACTCTACATATTAACCTTTGCAAATCATTTAAATTCAATTTTATTTTTTACATCAGTTTGTCGTCTTGTAGAGGAATCAATATAATTTTGTGAACACATACATATATATGTATATATTTGGACAACATATTTAGCCCGTGTCACGCATTCAAAACTCGTGTCACGCGACCAATTGTAGGCCAACTTCCGCTTATAAAGTCGCGTGCATTAACCTTAACGTGCGGCAACTCGATATGCATTTGATTAGTATTAACTGCAGACAAAATAAAAATTAAAAAACAAGAAGAAGAAATAATAGTGAAACAAGCATTAACAGTCCGTAGACAATGACGTTGCCCCACCCACATTGAAGCCGCTTGTGAAAAACGTTGCCAATTGCCAGTTCGCTCGTTTTGTCTGCGCTTCATTCAACAATGTTGCAGTTGATGTTGTTGTTGTTGTTGTTGTTGTTGCATTAGTCTCATTCACAGTCTGATCAGACAAAAGCAACTACCATGCAGCAGTCACCTCACCCACCCCCGCCGCATCCGGTCAAGGTCGTCCATCCATTATTGTCTCTGCAATTTTATAAGCTTCCTCTGCCCTCTGCTCTCTAGCCTCGAGCCTCTGGCTAAGCATTAGACGAGAAATCGTGCAGCTCGGATTATTTCGATAAGAATTCAAATTTTTACGTATTTTCTTTTCTTTTCGTACTCGTTCACAGAATGAAATGAAGAGTATATTGGCTTTCAGCTGCATGTGACAGCGTTATCATTATTTCTCTATGAAACTAACAACTTGCAATTCAGAAAACATCTACATTTTCACATACATATGCAATTACACATATATAAATATGCATCCATTTTTGCTGGAACTGACTTGGAATATATGAATGTCAATATATCTATATGATACACAAATCATGTAGACGACGGCTTTATAAAAATATCAAGCTATGGCAAATCGATGAAAAACCATACTATCTTAAACCGTTCTTAAATATTGAAAGAAATTAGAGAAATGAGTTTGTCTTGACCCCCATATACATATATGTATGTAGCTAGTTTTAAAATATTTAATTTTCTATTTACTATACACACATATATGTATGTATGTACGTATATAAATTAAATCGAATGTCGAATTTGAAACGAAAACGGATGTTATACAGTTGGTAGAGCAGTTGCAGTTGCCTGCCTTCACTAATCGCCGCAAAAAAAAAAAGATACTAGTCGGGCCGACTAGAAGATCCCCTGAACCCAGTCCGATCTGCGCTTTTAGTTACTACAACGGCGCCATCTTTCAAATACAAACCCAAAGATCCAGCTGGAAATGCAAACTCAGTGTAAACACAAATCAATCGCAATTGTGATTCTTAGAATATGCTGAATGTTGAATACTCCAGCTTTTAAGATGTACGACATATAGTTCTAAAACATATTTTCGATAAGGTTTAATATCGATAACATTATAACAAAAATAGTTATCGAATTTTTTCAACAAAGCTGATACACGAGCCCGCAAGCAAGTTTCAAATCTCTGGCTTTCATAGTTTCCAAGAATGACGCGTTCAAACATACGGGCAGATGGACAAACGGACGGACGGACGGACGCACAGACGAAAAGACTGATGGGCAACGCTAACTTGTCGCAACTCTTCGCCCTGATCAAGAATATATATATATTGTGGGTTCTGCCACGCCTCCTTCTGCCTGTAACATACAATTATTCAATTCAGGGTATAAAAAGTTGAAATACTCTTTGAATACAGATTTTTGTTCCTCTATTTTGAAATTCAAAGAGAAGACTTAAAAGATGTCATACATTATATCTCCTTTAAAGATTTCTCCTATAATATTTAATTATTGTTTTTTTTTTTGTTTTTTTTTTAATATTGTAATATCTCTTCTAATTCTAATTGCATATCAGCTCTGATCATTGGTTTGCATCCCAAAATGGAAGACTAGATTAATTTGTTGCTAAAGGTAGCAGAGAATTTGCTAAATGACATATACGAAATGTAGATTATTTAGTAAATTTATTTATTTTAATTTTTTAAATTTATTTATTAAAATATATATATAAATTATAAATTTAATTGATATGAAAAATTAAATTATGGTTGTGTTTGACTAAAGATTGTCGTTGCAATAGACTTAAGATCTCTTAAAAAATCTTGTTCATTCTCTAATAATTCGTTTGTTCATCGTCGTCTCATCAGTTGCCGTCTCGCTCTCATTCGTACCTCGCTCTTCGCACTCTGATGCTATTAAGTTGAATGGAAAAAAAGTAGTTCAGTTTCATTTCCAAAATGTTTTATCTAACTCAATGCAGTTCAACTGCAGTCAAAGCTGAGACAAGATAAAGTCATACTTGATTCAGCTTGAGGTTCGATCTAAAATTGGGATTTAGCTGAATTGGATCGGTTGTAGATCATTGGCTATTGAATTCGATGGGATTCGAATCGCTTGTCTTGAATTCCAAACCAACTCACAGTATTTTACAGGGTATCCATGACAGGATATCCCCATTCTGCTAAGGAGATTCTAAACAAAAAGAACTCTCGCTGATGAATATCTGTTTCAGAACGCTTTCAATGCATCTGTAGATCGTGCAGAGTTTATTAACTGCTTTGCTTCTCGCTGCTGACTTAATTAGACAACAAAACACAAACGAACATTACAAACAACAACAACAACAACAACAGCAGCAGCAGCAGCAACAAACATAATTTGCAATTGTTATTAACAATTGGCGCGCTCGTCGTTTTCCCACGGGGTCTCTGGCATTTGACTTGCCACGCCCACTTTTGGCAGTCGCCGGTAATGTATATGGGTAGGTTTGTCAACATGTTGCATGTTGCATGTTGCGTGTTGCGTGTTGCGTGTTGCATGTTGCAGCAGCAGGCGGCGTATCGCATTGCAAGTGAAAGCGACACCCGATCGCACTTAGCGGGTCTTAACTGTGCCAACAGCTCCGATCTGGGCTCCGGCTTCCGTCTTGGCTGTTGCCCAAGAAGCATTGCTGCTTTATGTAATCTCCGATGCGCGTTCTAAGTGGGCGGGGCAGGGTTCAGGGGGCGGGGGGCGGGGTGGCATATAGTGGAGTCTGCTGGGGTCTGGGGGCTAGTTGAAACGTTAGTTGCAACGCCCACTGAGGCCTGGGGATTGCAGCTGCAGCTGCAGCTGACCTTCTTAGGACTTGCTAACGATGAGATACAGTGAGCACACGCTATAGCGAACCGTTGCATGGGTAAATGCATCGGCAGTCTTAGCGCATTTGTTGTCTGTTAAGCAAAAGGTGTTTTCGGACCGAACCGAAGCAAGCGAAGAGTACAGTGTGCACTCACTTTAACGAACGAGCTGCAAAATAATGAATAATGCAAAATTATTATTACTTGATATATATTTTAAGGATTTCGAACCTAACCGATATGAGAGTACAGTAAACACACGCCTGAACCAACTGCCAAATTATATTGACAGCTGTATCAATTTTTATGCATTTCTGAAAGCTCTAGACTTAGTTTCGAACCAAACCGAATCGACAGTACAGCAAGCACCCTTTTGAGCGCACTAGCGTCAAAATATGTCTTAAAAAGGTCTGCTAATGTAGTTAGTTAGTCAATTCCTTATATATTTAACAATACAAATGAAAATGCTTCCAAGTTTTTCTTTTTTTTTTAATCAAAGTTTCCAAAATTGTTTGTATACAGTGAGAATATGCTTTTACGAACAGTCTGACAGGTGCACTATAATTCAATGATATATACTGACTTTCCGTGAAATAAAGTATATAAATAATGCATTAGATAAATTAGAATGCGAGAAATACATGAACCGGTACGTGAACCAAATCTAAGCAGATGACAGTTAGCCTATCTTTGAGGCACAAATAATTGCTTCCAGCAAAAATAGAACCGAATCAAAACAAACCAAACTAGATATATGCACTTTTTTTATTATTTTTCATTTATTTAGCCTTAAGTCGAAGCTAAATAAGTTGCAAAGTTAATTAAAATATTTAAAGCAATATTTATTGAAGATTTGGCATATTAGAATCGGTTCGAACCACCCGAATTTTGTATTTTTTACTAGCATGTTTCGAATTTCAATCAAACAGGCAAAGGCTCGCTTGTGGAGTTTTTACTGTACAGCCGAGGAGCAGCAGCAGCAGCAGCAGCAGCAGCAGCGGCAGCGGCAGCGGCAGAAGCTGCAGCAGAGGCTGTCAAGCATTCAATACGACATCAAATGCAACAATCGCTGCAGCCAGAGCTCGTTGTTATTGTTTTGTGTTGTCTTTTCTCTACTTTGTGCTTTATTATTTTTATTTTTACATTTTTTTCATTTGCTTTGCATAATTGCAAACTGTAGCAAAACTATAAATACGCTGCGCCGGTTGCCAACCATCAACAAATCAGCGCAGCAGCTGCAGCCATCGCATCTTTAGCAAAAGGAGCCGCAACCAAGTAGAAATCCTCGTCATGAAATTCCTGGTAAGCAGGAGTCGCGGCAGTAGTCGCGGCAGTAGTCGCGGCAGGAGTCGCGGCAGGAGTCGCGGCAGGAGTCGCGGCAGGTGTCGAGCAGCGGCTTCTAAACTGAACTAATTGAAAATAACGTCTTACAGTGTGTCTTCGTTGTGTTGGCCGTGTGCCTTGGAAGCTGCCTGGCAGCGATTGCTGAGCCCGCAGCGGCAGCTGGAGCAGCGCCAGAAGCTGAGCTGGAGTCGACGCTGGGCGAGAAGAAGACGGAGAAGCGCGGCATCTACGGCTTTGGCTACGGCCATTATGGCCACGGCTATGGCGGCTATGGACTGGGACATGGTCATTATGGCGGCTATGGCCTGGCCACGCCCTACTATGGCGGCTATGAGTACGTGCATCATGCTGCGCCCTACTACGGCGGCCACCATGGCTACTATCCGTATCATCATGGTCATTATGGTTACTATTGAGCTTAACCGAGACTTGTGACATTGCATTATATACAAACACTCATCGCAACACAATCATATATAAATAATTTTTTTTTCTTCATTTTTTTCATGCGCTTCGAATAAATGTCCTTACAAAATCCAACTGTGTAAAATTTGAAATTTGAATTCGGGCGCGCGTGCGCGCGAGTGATTAATGCGAAGTACAACCCTGCGTGCAGTGCTTAAAAGCACCGCATAAGTGGCAGCAACAGCAGCAATTGCACTATTGGCGCTCACCGATAGGCGATAGCTCGGTATCGATTGGTATCGATAGCATGAGCTCTCACATTTTTGTTGTTCATTTTTACGCTCTTCTTTGTCCGAGACGGTTGTTACTATTCGCGTTTGCTTCGCCTGGCAAAAAGAGCTCAGCAAATATATTTGAATTTGAGCTAGAAAAGGAGTCCGTTCGAGCTACAAAAAGAATACGGTGTGAACAGCTGTTGTTGCAGTAGTGTTGGGTAATTTTTTGTTGTCTATTTTTTTTTTGTTTTTTTGTTTTTTTTTTCTGTACGTTTTACCCCACGAATTACGCGTGCAGTAAAGTGGCAGCAGTATCAACAACAGCAGCAACAAAACAACAACAAATGCCGCTGTGGTGAAAAGCAAGTGCGAAAAATACAACTAAAAGCTGATCAAATTGTGGGCGAAACAACAACAAAACGAAGAGAGCAAAAAATTAATTAAAAAAAGAAAAAATAAGCAGGAGATGTACATGTATACCCATGTACGTTTGTACATTTCAGTAGTGTTAGTACTTAATACTAGTGCAAAAAAAGAAGAAATAAACGCGAATCAGTTTGTGAATATGTGAAGTGACAAAAAATGAAATAAAGTAAAAAACACACACGCACTCATACACGCACACGAAAAGTCGTGAATTCGTCGTTGTCGCTGCTCTGGTGTTTGTGTGCGCACATCCACATATACACGCACACACACACACGCATACACATACGTTTCGTACATATGTGTGCTCGTCTAGTGGCGAGCGTGCGAGCGAGAAAGAAAGTGTGGAAGAGCGAGCAGTCGTTTTTAGTTTCTGTGTTGCTTTTACATTTTTTTGCCAGAGTATTTATTTATTTATTTTTTTTTTTAATAATTTTCGCATTGTGAAAAGTTTTTTTTGTTTCGCACATCGCAAGTTTTGGAAAAGCGTGCGTTCGTGTGCGTGTGCGTCGCCGCGCGCGTTGGCAGCAGCGCAACAACAAGAATAACAACAGCAAAAATAAAATCAACAACATTTATAGGCCCGAGTCGGAGCAGTTCGCGCCACTTTGAAGAGGTATGTATGTGAGCATGTGTGTGTGTGTGTGTGTGTGTGTGTGTGTGTGTGTATGTTTGTGCTTTTGTCCAATTCAAAAAAATTCTTATTAGATCACAGGCATGCGTGTGTGTGTGTGTGTGTGTGTGTGTTGAGCAGCCGTCGTTTCTCAGGTTCAGCATGACGACGACTTCTTTTTCGTCTTGTTTTCTTTTCCTTCTGCTACTCACACTCATTTCGCCGTTATTTATGTAACAAGTGTGTGCGTGCTAAATGAAGTGCTGCCGCTGCTGCTGTTGCTGTTGCTGTTCCTGTTGTTGTTGCTCTGTATGTATTTGGCGATTTTTCGCCACTCGCTATTTGTTGTTGTCATAAAGTTTGTAATGAAGTTGGCAGCGCTGCTACTGCTGCTGCTGCTGCTGCTGTCGCTGCCGCTGCCGCTGCCATTGTTAACGCACAGAAAAAGCATGCAGCAGCGTCGAACCGCGTTCACTCCAGCAGCTGGAGCAATGCTAAGCGCATTGAACTGGTTAGGTTCACTTTGTTATTTTGGTTATCAACACTGGCAATGGCGGCAGCATATCGGCTCCGATGCCGCGGCAGCGCATCATTTAAGCTTTAGCGGCCGACGTCAACATTTGGCGTCGGCAGCATTTCTTCAATTGACATCAGTATGTAAGATTTTGCTGTAAATTAACAGCTAACATAACAGCAACAACAACAACAATATTTAGAGCAATTGGTTTTGTGTGACGCGCATTTTGGGTCTGCTGCGTTGACGCTGACGTCGACGTCAATACTATTGTACGTTTTCCTTGCAGCGACATCAATTGGAGTGAGGAAGAGCGCAAATGTCATTTAATTTGTTTTCACTTGTCATTTCATTACGCACTGCGTTGATGCTGCCGCTTGTTGCGCTTTTGTTTTTGTTCTGCTTCCTATTGGCAACGTCGTCACAGAGCGCAGAAAGAGAGGGCAAGCGAGAGCAGAGCGCGTGTAATTTGCTCTAATTGGAATGCGAATTGTTTTGTGATGCCACACGCCAAAAATTTTGAGTGTGTAGCGAATGTTTATGCGAACCAGAAATGCAAAATGTAAAATGTGAAATGCAAAAGCCATTCACACACACACACACACACGGATGTATATGCAAGTGTAAATGCATACATATGCGTATTCTGCGTGTGTGTGTGTGCTTGTGTGTTTTTACTGTGAGGCTTCAACGATTTCTTCTACGTTCTACATATAACGGAGAGTGAGTGCAAGAGGAAGAGGAAGCGGCAGAAACTGAGAGGAAGAGAGTCCTAGTATTTAGCTGCAGCAGCTGAAGCACATGCGAATACCCTGTATTATGACATTGTACGAAATATTGTAATAAAAGAAATATGGAGAATATACATATATATATATGCACATTAAATATATGTTATTATTAACATAAAAACAATTTAAGCAAACGAATTATTATTACATTTCCAATGTTCGTAATAATTCTATGCTAATTATTACTGTAAAACTAAGTATTTGTACAATGGTGGACAAAAGTATTTTGACAACAAAATCTTTGTCCGCTTATTTCTGCATACTGAGAGAAGATACGACATTCATTCAATTTTTAAGAGATGGAATATATTAACAGATACCGTTACACATTTATTTTATACAATTATTTGTTTGGCAGATTGTCATTCTTTTGCTGGACAGGAATATTTTCATAGTCTTGTTAATTAATAGGTAATTCGCTTGATTTAAAATTTAAATTTATTTTGTTAAACTTTGGGCAAAATCCATGAAATAAGTGAAGTCTTTAAAAATATATAATGCAGCTAGCTATTTTTGTAGAATAATTTCAAAATTACAAAATGTGGAAATGGAAGATCACACAAAACAAAGCTTAAAAAATATCGTATAATATTAAGAAAATATATAAAGAAAAAGTTCTGCTTACGCCAAAAACATCATGAAGTTTCAATAAGTAGAAAAGTAGTCGAAAGACAGTTAAAGGAGGCCGATTCTTCAACTTTGTACCTCGTGCAATAACATTAATATCATCGGAAAATAAGCTAAAAATATTATAATATATATATGTATATATATAATATTATATATATGTATATTAATGTGTCCTGAATAGCCACACATTCAGTTCCGGTGACCGACTCGTTGGACAATCTTTTATACTGCAGCAGACATATGACACTGGAATTTTGGGGGGATGTTGAAGTCAGTTCATTAGATTAGCCATTCAGGGTTCCGATCTGAATATAAAATGTATGTGTGGAATTTTAAAAAAGAAAACAAAGCTCAGACTTATTAAAAAGTCGCGAGGAGACGATTGCATTGAATTCCTGAATGTAATGTCAAAGGAAGGTTTATTTCTTATTAATATTTCTTCACTATCACCAAAATGAACTTTGGAAAACAAGTATGAATTATCAGAATCCTTTTGTCCAACCAAGGGATGATAATCTGCCGTGCAACGAATTATATAAAATAAATCTGTAACGTTATCATTTGAGCGTTTTGCTCTCTTATTATGTTATTATGTAATATATTCCTTGTCATAAAAATTGAATGGATATCGTAACTTCTCTCAGTATGCAGAAATAAGCTGTTAAAGATTTTGCAACTTGTTGCATTTGCCGCCATTGTATGCAATATGTATACATATATACTGTTTATATACCCTGTAAAGAAATATCAAATTTGAACCGTTTGCTGAATCAAAGTAGAGGTCATCTGCTCGTCGAGCATACCCGACTGGCATGCTTCCTTGAAGCACGCATAGAGTGCAGCTCACTTCAGTTGTTGTTGCACTTGGTTGATTTAATTGCATTTATATTGATTAATACATTTGACATTTGATTGATTCTATTTATATTTATATTGCTTTGCTAACATTGAATATATTTTAATTGCATTTAATTAACAACCTTTTACCGCTCTGTGGCAGCGAAAGCGGAATCGAAGAAATGACAAATTCCAATTGGATCGCTCAACATTTCTCATTTGGGGCTGTCATTTTGGGGCGTCTGTTTTCATTGTTGATTCTTTGTGTATTATACACCCATACATGCAAACATATGTAAATACCCCCACACACACACACACACACACACACACACATACGCGGACATACCCACTTAAATACATATTTGTTGTTTATTCTTTATACACTTTATTCACTTGCTGCTGCTGCTGCTTCTTCTGTTTGTTTTTGTAATTAGTGAGCGGAAATTGTGTGCGTGTGTGTGTGTGGGTGTGTGGGTGTGAATGGGGCATGTGGGTGGCGCAGGAGTTGGAACTGGACTCCGATTGGATTTTCTAATTGTTTGCATTGTGAAGGTCATGGGGACAAGCGTCTAACTGTACTTGCTGCGCGTTACTTCCTGCGCCTGTCCGCGAATAAGCGTGCATTTGTCTAATGCACCTGTGACCCAATTCGGCCAGTTCCACCTGCTGCAAATTACCCCCACTCGCCCACAGTTCATTATTTCGCTTGCGCTGGCGATTTGCATGTTTTCAACAACAACATTTCCAATTCACAGCTGGAAGCGTGGTGAATTGAGGTGCGCTGTGGTGGGCTGCATGTATGTGCGAATGTGCGTGTGCGTATGTGTCTGTGGGAAGGGGGTGGCAAACATTCAGCTGGCATTCGAAATTAGCAACAGATATCGACAACACAATAAATATATATGTATGTATGTATATAGAAATATATATTAAAAAAGAAGAAGAAGAAGAAAGCAAAAATGAACGATTATCAATTCAGAAAATTTTCCGAAATCTGAGCCAAGTGCAAAGCAGCAGCAGCAGCAGCAGCAGAAGCAGAGTAACGAAAGACGAAGCAGCAGGCGAAGCAGACTAACGGACTATCATTAATGCGGGCTCGCTCGCTCGTTCTTTCTCTCTCTCTCTCTCTCTCTCTCTCCATCACTATCGTTCCGATCGCTGAGGCTCGCTTATCAGAATGTGACGTCTGCTATTCTCATTCGCCTGCTTCTTCTACTTGTTGTTGTTGTTGTCCATTGTTGTGGCTGCGCTAATCTGTCTTACAGTGTGTGAGTGTGTGTGTGTGTTTATGTGCTTATATATTTTTTCAATGAATTTGTAAGCAACTGGAAAAGAGACTGATTTTCCAACTCGTAGGATCATTCACAATTTCTGATTGGCATTGTTACTGCTCATTTGGGGTTTTTACATTTTGCTGGAATTTTCCATTCCTCACAAAAAAAAAACAAGTAAGAGTGCTCTAGTCGAGACTGCTCGACTAGGGGATACCCTGAGCCCTGTGAAGAGCCAAATATCAAATAATTCTACGATTTTGTATGCACACATACAAACAACACATACACACATACATATGCACGCACGCATAAGCGCGCGCTCTGCCAACTGCGCAGTTGACGCAGCGACTGCGCTTGGGCTGCAATGTGGGCATTACTATGGAAACTTAATTGTTTAATAACTTTTCTTAGCGATGGACTAAGTGCATCAAACTTTCACAACTTATTTATGGCATTCATATGTGTGTATGTGCCAAAGCACAAGTCTCTAGTATTTGATTTGCGCTTTTTACAAATAGGGGGCTATTGGGGGCGAATGGGGCGTGGTATCCAAAATCTAAAGATAACGTTATCTCCGTATTCATTACATGCAACTACACAGCAAATTTGAAGTCTGTAGCTCAAAAGATGTACAAACCAAGCCTTAAAAACACATTAAAATTATCGATAAATGCTCATAAAATCGAAATGGAATGAGTTATCGGAAAAATTTTATAAACTTGTGCAGCGTATGGTATTATCGAGTATTCATGTAAAATTTCAAGTCTCTACGTTGCGTACTTAAAAATATCTCAGCGTTCACACGGACGGACGGACGGACGGACGGACGGACGGACAGACGGACAGACGGACAGACGGACAGACGGACATGGCTATATCGACTCGTCTTGTCGCGCTGATCAAGAATATATATACTTTATGGGGTGTGGCACGCCTCCTTCTGCCTGTTACATACATTTTCACAAAACCATTATACCCTGATTTCCCATTTTCAATGGGCTCAGGGTATAAAAATGAAAAAAACCTATGACCGTCTTGGAAGGGTTGAAGCTAAATGATTAATTTGGTTTTTAAAATAATTTTCCAATTGAACCCGATGAGCACATAATCCAATTGGAAGTGTCAGCAAACAGTACTCTACTCCAATTGGATCAGTGTCCTACTTCAATTGCCATTGGACAGGAGCTTATTTGCTGACTAACTGACTAAATTTCTTTTTCCTCTTCTTCTTGTGTCTTACAGATCCATGCAAAATGTCTAGTCCTGACGATAGAATACCAATACGTGGTAAGTGAAGCCACTATCTTATGCTCGGGCAGTGGGTGGGGTGGCTCAAATGAACCATTGTGCGTAATAACAATTGATTACATACATAACTCAGAATTTACACAGCGCGCACGTACAAACAAAAGCTTACAAGCACACAAACACATTGACACGTAGGGAGCGGAAGACACAGAGAGCGAGAGAGAGAGAGAGAGTGAGACATTGAGAGCGGGGAGAGTGTGTGTCTTCCAAAAATAACTGTTAATAGGAATACAAAAGCAAGCAAGCCGGCAGCGCTGCCTACCGACACAGCTAAGCGCAGCCAGCGCAGCGCTAACTGACTTTGCAGCAGCAGCTACGTGTAGCACGCAACGACGACGGCCAAACAACAAGAACATTGTCCATGGTCGGGTGACAGCAGCAGACGGCGGGACCTAAGACCAGCAAGTGGTTGCGGCTGTGGCTGCGGCTGCGTTGCTGACTGAAAATGTCACTCAAAAGTGAGCTTGCGTGAGTGTGTGAGTGTGAGTGTGAGTGCGACTGGTATGTTAGTAGGTAAGAGAATATACAGTGCGGGCCATGCAATTAGAGTCACTGCCAACGAAATATAATGTGATTCTTAGTAAAAATAAATATGATGGAAGACAAAATGAAAACTAATTGCTATTAGTTGCATCTACAGCTATTGTAATTAGAACCACAGGTAACTAAATATTATGTGATAATTATTGAAAGGGAAAACTAACTGTCATTAGCTCAGTTGTAGCTACAGCTATTTCCTTCGAGCCACCTTGAAAGTGTCCCTAAATGCATGACCCAGCGCAAAGAAGTTGTGTTGTTTTTGTTTTAGTATTGGCTAGGCAATGCCGCTTTCGGCTTGGGTCGCCGCCGCCACTGTCAATGCCAAGCACGTGCAGTAGCATGCTCGCGCTGCTGCTGCTTCCATTCTCTCTTTGTTTTTTTGGAGCAAGCTCTCTTGCCGGCGCTTACTACTGCTGCTGCCTCGGTGTCTGTTTGTTTGTATGAACAACAATAACAACACGAACATTCGTTTATCGATTTTGTGCTATTTATAGCACAACAAAAATGTACTTGCCTTTGAAATAACGACGACGACGACGACGACGACCCCGGCGCCAGCTTTAACCTTATGGCCCCTTCTTTCTCGTTTTTCGTGTTTACGTCTTGCTCTTACTTGCGCTGCTTCGTTCGTTCTCGCCTCTACTGGCATTCGCCCGTTATGTCGTTTTTACTATTGCACTATTACAGCAATGGCCACGTGCAGTGTCAGACGCGGCCTCATTGACCAATTGAATGCCACACATCTCTCTCACTCTCTCTCGCTCCTCGCAGCTTAGACGCGCACTGTTATTGTAGGCTCGCCATGATAACTAAAGCAGAAATATGAATTGTCATTTTGTGCTGCACAGTGGTTGCACATGCTGTGATAACTGAACTGATTTTTGAGTTGTGGGAGGGCATTCTTAATTTTAAACGTAAATTAATTGAGAAATAAATGAGCAGAAACTGTATAAGTTTAGCTTTAATTTCTACTATTATTTTCGGGAACCTTGAATTGCCCAGCAACCACTGTCATTAAAATATCATTCTCTTGCTCTTCTCTCTCCCCTTTCTTGTCGTTTCCTGGAATTTACTGTGTGTCTGTTTTCGTGCGTTGTTTTCATTGACTTGTGCTTCGAGGTCGTTGCTTATGATATTGTATATTATTAATATCCTATACATCTAATGGGCGGGGCGCGGAGGCATGGCTGTTGACAAGTCATATTCCAAGTCATTTGTTACGTTTGCGTTCACGTTTCATTGAGAGGCACGCACCTGCCACTTCCATTCCCGCAGCTCTCAGTTCTGTTATTGTAATGGCATTCCAAGAATAACAACAACTCTCTCTCTCTCCCTCGCTCACTCTGTCTCGCTCGCTCCCTATGTATGCATGGCATGCCTATGTGTGTGTCGTTATATAAAATCGTTAGCTTTCTGTATGCCATAATATCCATTTGTTTGGCATTTGTAATATACAAAAGCTAACAGCAAACAACAACAACAACAACAACAACAACCCATTTCAGCCCAATTCGGCCTTTCCACTTTCAATTCTTTCCATTTACCAGCTGCTTCTCCTTTAACAGTTGTTTGTCTACGCCTGTGTGTGTGCGTGTGTGTGTGGGTGTGTGGGTGTGTGTAATCATTTCTAAACTGCGCTGTTGTTGTTGCTGTTGGCTTTGGCTTTGCATTTGTCAAGGTGAAACACACACACGCACACCCAGGCATTGCGAGAGCGGGAGTACTGCACACACACACACACACACACACACACAACGCGGCCTCTCAGCTAAAACTTCGAAATAAGACAAAACTGAACGAGCCACGCCCACATATTATATATGGCCCGCCCAGGGGCCCCGAATTGCCGTTGCCGCAAAGTGTGTTTATTTTTAGACGAGCGCGCTGGAAGTTTTTTCCGACACTAAGGCACACACACACACACACACACACACACACACACACAAATTCAGGCGTGCATACAAACGTAAATATGTATATTTGTGAGTGTGTGTGCACGTACACACACTGGCACGCATACAATTGTCGCCTGCTATCACTCAAAATAAAGTAAGCAGCGAAGTGGGTCGGGCTATTATTATTATTATTACATTTTTATTAGTATGACTGGTTTTTTCCTGAGCTAAAGCAACTCCGACTTACAAGATCCACATACATACATACACTAGTATGCATGTAGTACTGCAGTGCATGTGTGCGTATACTTAATGATGTGCACACAGTACTGTTATCGTATGCATACCAATTAGATTAAATGTTTTAGTTTCCAATCGGAATACATGCTGAATGCTAACACTGTTCTACATATGTATGTATGTACATCTTTTATAACGTTTGTTGTGAACACGTGCTTCTTTGTTGTTGCCACTATTGATATTGCTGGTTTCTATGTCAACACAAAATTGACCTTGGGGACGACGAAACGCCTTTTTCGAACTTCTTGTCAACAGCTGACTTCCGTCGCAGCAGCAGCAATCTCATCATCCGTATAATATGCGCTCTCCCTTCCTCCCACTATGCTTTTACACAAACACCCACAAACAAGAAACTTTTAGTATGCACCTGCAGCACGTCGACTGCGCTGCCCGTGTATTGCTTACAAGTGTCACACACATAGTTGGAACACACACACATACATTCACAAGCATCAGCTGCAGCTGTTGCTTGAACAAGCACACGCTCTCAGCGACACATACACTCTCTGCCTCTCCCACTCACTCTCTCTCTCTCTCTCTCTCTCTCTTTAATTTTCACTCGCTCACAGAAAGTTTTTATACCCTGAGCCCATTGAAAATGTGAAATCAGGGTATAATGTTTTTGTGAAAATGTATGTAACAGGCAGAAGGAGGCGTGCCACACCCCATAAAGTATATATATTCTTGATCAGCGTGACAAGACGAGTCGATATAGCCCTGTCCGTCTGTCCGTCCGTCCGTCCGTCCGTCCGTCCGTCCGTGTGAACGCTGGTTATTTTTAAGTACGCAACGTAGAGACTTGAAATTTTACATGAATACTCGATAATACCATACGCTGCACAAGTTTATAAAATTTTTGCGATAACTCATTCCATTTCGATTTTATGAACATTTATCGATAATTTTAATGTGTTTTTAAGGCTTGGTTTGTACATATTTTGAGCCAGAGACAACTTTTCAAAGTTGCTGTGTAGTTGCGTGTAATGAATACGGAGATAACGTTATCTTTAGATTAGATGCCACGCCCCATTCATCCCCAATAGCCCCCTAGTTGTAAAATGCGCAAATCAAATAATAGAGACTTGTGCTTCGGCACATACACACATATGAATGTCATAAATAAGTTGTGAAAGTTTGATGCACTTAGTCCATCGCTAAGAAAAGTTATTAAACAATTAAGTTCCCATAGTAATGCCCGCAATGCTGCCCAAACGCAGTCGCTGCGTCAACTGCGCAGTTGGCAGAGCGCGCGCTTATGCGTGCGTGCATATGTGTGTGTGTATGTGTTGTTTGTATGTATGCATAAAAAAAGTGTAGAATGATTTGATATTTGGCTCTTCACAGGGCTCAGGGTATCCCCTAGTCGAGCAGTCTCGACTAGAGCACTCTTGTTTCTTGTTATGTTTTGGTTATGCTTCTCAACACAACCTATGAAAGCGCGAGCGGGACTTTTGATTCTACATAACTGCACTTTAACTAACTGAACTTTCCGTGTGGTTGTGAGCGTGTGTGGCTGGTATGCGCACAAAACTATATTTAATATGCATATTTTAATTTTGTGACGTATTGAATACGGTCTTATAAATAAATAAGTATCAACAGCAGTGCAATTACAACATTATAGGGTAGCATAAGACGACTACACATAGACTTCTTTTGATTTTTTTTTGTTAGTTCAGTTTTTGTGCAATGTGCGCTGCGAGTTCTGTTGAGTTGTTGTTGCCGTTGCTATTGCTGATTCCGTCGATGCTGCTTCTAAATTTACACTCCCATAGCTATGCACGATTTATAATAGCTGCTATATATAGAACAACAGGTCATGGCCTATTCGGTCAGCGTTTTGCATAGACACACATACATACATGCATATCAATGTATTTATACACACATGTGTATGTGCGCTCATAGCTGAACATGCATTCGACTCGGCTGCTTGAGCAGTAGCAGCAGTAGCAACATGCATACACATACACATGTGCACACACACACACAGTTCGCCATTGTTTTTGTTGCTGCTATTGGTTTTGCTTTTTGCTATTGTTTCTATATATAGCCAGCCACCTCTCGGCAGCCCAAAACTAGACTTTGCCTTACTTGCTGATTTATTTTTTTCGTTTTGTTGCTTTGCGCTGCCAGAGCAGAGAATCGGCAAATGACAGCAACAATACACTACACATAGGCGGGCACACATGTAAACATACACATACTCCATACGTATGTACATATGTACATATATATGCTGTGCACATTGACGTCGTGTTGTTGTCTTTCAAGCAGCAATCCAATTGGACATTTTGCTTAGTCATAAATATGCGCGCAATTAGTCCAGTCCAGCCAAATGTCTAATTGCCGATCAACTAAGAGAAAGAAAGAAAGAAAGAAAGAGAGAGAGAGAGAGAGTGGAAGAGAGAGAGAGAGAGAAAGAGAGAGAGAGAGTGGAAGAGAGCGAGAGCGCAAGCCGGGCTGAGCCAGCAAAAGAGCGTGCATGCGTGGGAGGGAGAGCAACAGATTGTCTCGTTGCCAGTTTATCAATGAACATTTTGTGTGTTTTTGCTGCAATTTGCCTTGTGTCCATTAGCAGCCACAGCCGCAGCAGCAGCAGCAGCAGCGTCGTCAGTTTTTCTTCTTCATCTTTTGTTTTTGATTTGTGTTTTTGTTTTTTACTTTTTTGGCATTTGCTTGTGCACTGCCACAAAAGCAAATCAAATTAGTTGCTCTATGCTAAAACGTGTAGCAGAAGATGACGGCTAGCTGCACGGGCGAGGGGTAGACGCAGGGCGAGGCGGCGAGAAACGGAACTGGTCGCTTGGTCTGCTCTGTGGCCTTTGTCGTGGCGTTGTTGATGTTGACTTCGGCTTCGGCGTCGACGTCGACGTCGTCACGTGCGCGCTGTGCCCAAGCAGCAAAGCAGCGCACAACTGAGAGCGGTTATCTAAAAAAACGCTCGGGCAGGGTCCATGTAATCGCTGTAAACTTGTACAAGGTTACTAAAAATAGCCGCAGAGACACAAACACACACACATACACCCATATACACACACACACTCACGGCTCGGTTTTGCCTCGGTATTTAGCCTCGGCGTGCTTGGAGCGAATGTGCTATTGGAGACGGGGGTGCGAGCGAGGGAGAGAGAGAGTGAGAGGGAGAGATGGAAAGAGTACACATGAAGCACATGTTAAAATACGCTTTAGATTAATTTTATTTAAGCGTCTGATAAGCGCTGCCTTATCTATCTATAAAAAATCAACTAATAGGCCCAGCACACACACACACACACACACACACACACATGTTTTTGTTATCGTTTTTCTTTTGCTTTGTTCAGTTACATGTCGCGATTAATTGCATTTCTATCGATACATTTTTGTTGCACGACAATCGGAAACATTTTAAATGTATTTCCAATTGGAAGTGATATCTTTTCTTATTGAATTCCAAATGGGATTTTGGGAAAATTTATATTGAATATGATGCACAACTGGGGAAAGTACTTTGAGCTGGCAAAGCGAAGTAACAATATGTAGATAGTACGCATAACATAATTAACATTTACATATATATTTATTTATTTTTATTATTATATTTTCCCTTTGCAGATCTGCCGCCTGAAGCCGGAAACGATGAACGATTGCTGCACATAACGCCGGGCGTTTTATCGCTGGACTTTAAACCGCATCAAGTTGACATTGATCAGCAGATCCTGGAGGTAAATATATAAAGCAAGCATAAAGCGATTCCATTATTGAAAATCTGAAAAGTCCCAAAGTCTTCTTATTCACTTTTCAATGGCTGATAAGATATGGAAATGTTTCTGATGGAAACTTGCGCATATCTCATTTCCTCTTTGTGCTTTGCATCCGTTAACGGTGCACCAACTGCGCAGTTTTCCAATCAACTCAACGAATTCTTGTACTCAAATTGATCTGTTGGCGTAGTCTGCTCCATGTTTAATTTCCTTTAGGTGGCGGTTCCTTAAACGCTTTTCGGGTCAATCGATATATGTTTGTATAGATGCGTGTCTATACTATATATGTTTCTATATATCATTTTTGAGCTAGTCTTAATATCAGACTTAGTACACTTTTCAACAGTCTTCACATTTTTTTCAGTTCCTCTGTCTCTCTCTCTCTCTCTCTCTCACTCTCTCTCTCTCTCTCTCTCTTGCTCTTTCTAACTTTCACATTCTTAAATGAATTCTCTCTTACAGATTGGAAGTACATTTTCGTTTTCTTTCAACAGCATCGAATTAAATCGAAACTACTTCAGCTATCATTTGTCATATGTTTATCATAAATTCATAAATACCCATTAAAAATGGGAATAGCTGGATGGTTGATCAATTAAGTAATAGTTTAATGCAAAGAAATCCTTTTAAATACATTTCTTGATATTCATATTTGTGTTTGTGCTTTTTATCATATTTTAATGCTGTTTACAGGGCATCAGTTAGTCGATGTATCTCTCCCAATTTGACTATAAGTTAATTTCTTTTCTGTTCCCGTTCTAGTTCCAGTTCCAGTTCTTGTTCCTGTTCCTAGTTGCGCCTCTTGTCGTCTGTCTCTAGCAATCTCTCACATTCTGTTCCGCTCAGCCCTTGTTGAGCTCAGAAAATCCAATTGGAACATTTCGACGCTTGTTCATTCTCAGCGTCACATTCATTTATGATCTCAATCATCAGCTATATCATTAGCATTCATGTCAGCATTTTCCTTACTTTTCCTCGTTTTTGTATATTTTGTATATACATACATATATCATATCAGATTATATATGTATATATATAGATAGCTCTGTTTTTGGTTGTTTCTGTTTTTTTTTTTTTTTTTTTTGTTGCGCCATTTATACGCATTCACGAGTTTCACTTGCTTTCCTTGTATACCCTGTTAAAAAGTCTTAGACGGCATGCCTAGTTTCTAGTTCTCTGGCAACCCTGCAACTGGCAGAGAGGGATAGAAACTGTATTATTTTTAACACATTCTTCGATTGAGACACATCTTGGCTTTATAAGTTTATAAGCTTCGACCCCTATAAGTAAAACTGTTTCCATAATTCATATTGATCAACTGAATAAAGTAACTATTTCTGTGCACGATACTTTCATATAGAAATCCGAATGCCCTACTAATTCAGAAATACAAATGTCTAGGCATAGGCATATACATAGGTTTTATGATTAGAATCAGTTTTAGTCTAGCTGGTTCATTTTGAAATTATTCAATAGAACGAATTCTTTTTAACTAATTCTTTTTCAATAATGGAATGTGACGATTCGATTGAATGAACTTTGCGGGTTTATGTGAATCAGTTTATTTTATTGAACTATATTGCTATTCATTTGAATATAATTTTTTGTTCCCTCATTTAATTTTAATGAACTATAATTGATGAACTGACTTAGTTCGTTATACAATTGAGGAACTTGGATATGTTCACAAAACTAGTTCATATTATTACGCTGTGCTTTACGCAATAAGTTTATTGATTCCATTTATTAAACAGAATTAATAATTCACTGATCAGTGTATCAGTTCTTATTATGAATTGGTAACTGAATTAGTTCATTTAACATTTGATTAATTTGTTGTTGTTTTTGTTTAATCGAATCGGTCACGGAACTAGTTCATTTATTTTATTTATTAAACTGTATTGTTCTCTGAACGATGAATCAGTTCATTTTAATAAACAGTATAAATTGGTAGCTGACTTAGTCAATTTCATATTTGATCACTGTATTCGTCATTGATCAATTCATTTCGATGAACCATATTATTAATTGACAACTAAATTAGTTCACTATACATTCGATTTGAGTTCACTTTGATGAACCGTTCAATGAATTAGTTAATTTCAATTATTCACAAGTTCATTTTAGTGAACTTCATCGTTCATTGATTTAGTTCAGTCATGAGCCGTTATGAACCGTTCTGCTCACCAATTAGTAAGCTTGTTCCATGGTTCATCTCAAGTAAAGTTATTCTAAATGAACCCGTTTCTGTCGCACTTCCTGCATACATTCGCCTCATTCCAGGGTATTGCGCAGTCGCCACTCGCTCGCTTCTCTCACGGCTGCTATATTTAAACGCGAGTACAACTTAATGATTCTATATTTATTGTTTTCTCTACGAAAATATGTATGAGTATTTTGCGCATTCCCTTTGTGTGTGTGTGTGTGTGTGTGTGCTTCTGTGTGTGAATCTCCTTCTTCCTCTTTGCTTTTTCCCATTTCGTTTTAAATAAAACGGCGATTGTGCTAATAATAAAAATCTAATGGGAGCCAAGCGAGAGGCAAAAAAAAAAGGAATATGGAGAGGGAGAGGGAGAGGGAGAGGCAGTGGCAGAGGGAGAGGGAGAGGGGGAGGGGAGATGGCAGCGACGAGAGAGTCAAATAGAGTGTTGCCTGACGTGCATGTGCAACAAGTCGGTTAGCGCACAGCGAATACTCACTGTAGCACAACTATGTTGAACTACAGTCGACTCCATGGCCCAAGCAGCCACATGTGCAGCCCCCACCTGCCGCCGCTGCCCCTGCCCCTGCCCCTGCCTTACCTACCGCCCCTCGCGCGCACTGGCTGTCGCCTTGTTGCATTCGATTTATAACCAGATTTTATTTTTATACCCTGTGTGCACCCCTTAAAAGCAGCCAAATGGGGTATACTACCCCTCTGTGCAGATGTTGACCTCCTCTCTTGATATCTAGCACAAGATTAGAGTCCAAATTAAAGCAAAGCTTTCGTTGGCAGGTTGGAGTAGAAGCAGCCAGAGCAGATCACCCTAGTCTACAGGGTATTTGCATGTTCTACTTGCTGTGCTTTAGCTTTGTGCATTGCGCTCTATGCGTGTGTGTGTTTCTGTGTGTGTGCTTTGTTTTCTTTTGAATTTTCGTATTTTTGGTTCAAGTGTTCATCTGCTGCTGCTGCTGCTGCTGCTGCTTCTTCTTCTTCCGCATCTGCTGCTGCTGCTGCTGCTGCTGCTTCTTCCTCTTCTAGCTCTGCTAAAGTGCTACCTACCCAAATATCTCTCTCTCTCTATCTGATCCTATCTCCCTCCCTCTGCCGCTCTCCTGCTCCGATTCCATCAGCAATATCGCTGCCGCCGCCGCCGCCGCCCCTTCGCCCGTCCGCCCTCGTTTGCCTTTTAGTAGCAGCAGCAGCAGCATTTGCCGTTTTTGTTATTTTTACATTTTCCTTTGAATTTATTTTTATTTTTTTGTGTTTTATAAACTGTGGGTTTTATTTTTAACAACAAAAAAAAACTGTATATATGCATACATATGTATATATATAATTTATATGTATACAAATAGAAAAGAGCGAGAGGGACGGCAAGTGCAAGAACTATAACTGTAGAATATAGAAACAAAAACTAAAATAACTAATCGTAGCTTTTTATACCCTGAACTCATTGAAAATGAGGAATCAGGGTATAATGGTTTCGTGAAACTGTATATAACACGCAGAAGGACCCCATAAACTATATATATTCTTCAATAGGGCGACGAGTTGAGTCGATTTAGCCTTGTCTGTCCGTTGAAACGCAGAGATCTTTGAAATTACATAAGCTAGGGACTTAGCATTTTACATGATACTTGTGTATTCCATACACAGTTCGAGTCTATCATATTTTTTTCGATAACTCATTCCATTTCTTTTTAATCGGTATTTATCGATAATTTGAATTCGTTTTTTAACGTGGTTTGTACATTGTACAATACAAATTCGTCGTATATCTGTTTGCAATGAATACGGAGATTATGTAATGTTTAGATTTTGAATGCCAATCCCTCTTCGTCCCAAATTTGCAAAAAAAAAAAAAAAAAAAAAAAAAAAAAAAAAAAAAAAAAACCGATTTAAAATACTTGTGACTTGTGCTTTAGCAAATACGCACATATAAATATTATCAATACGTTGTGAAAGTAAGATGAAGATAGTCCATCATAGGAACACTTATTCAACAATTAAGATCCTGTAGTAATGCCCAAATTGCAGTCGCTGCGTCAACTGCACAGCTAGCAGAGCGCGTGTATATGTGTTTGTATGTATGCATAAAAAGAGCGTAGAATGATTGGAATATGGGCTCCTTGAGGGGTTCAGGGTATCTCCTAGTCGAGCAGTCTCGGCTAGAGCACTTTTACTTGTTCGTTTAGTTCTTTGTATTGTTGTTGTAGTAGTTGTTGTATTTATTTATAAGAATCTGTGGCACGAGCAAATTGTAAATTAGCTACACAATAGCTGTGGGTGGGGAAATGGGACTGAGTGTGTGTGTGTGTGTGTGTGTGTGTGTGTGTGTGTGTGTGTGTGTGTGTGTGTGTGTGTGTGTGTGTGTGTGTGTGTGTGTGTGTGTGTGTGTGTGTGTGTGTGTGTGTGTGTGTGTGTGTGTGTGTGTGTGTGTGTGTGTCTATGCAAAAAGGAAAATTGTGCTGCAGCTGAAATCGAAAATATATCGAAATAAACTCACTTATACTCATTACATATTGAATACGTTCTCAGGCATTCTTATCGGAAAACAGTAGACATTCCAATATATTCTAATACGAATGTTGTTGGACTTGCTTCCGAGTACATAAGAGCAGGGAAGCGCGGAT
The DNA here is from genome assembly GCA_035045145.1 of Drosophila meridionalis. Lineage (NCBI taxonomy): Eukaryota > Metazoa > Arthropoda > Insecta > Diptera > Drosophilidae > Drosophila > Drosophila meridionalis. Next base: position 1,082,492 of record JAWNPG010000012.1, on the reverse strand, counting down.
AAGAGAGAAATCTAACTTATCGTTGTTGTTGTTGTCATCATGATTTTGAGTATATTCATTTATACTCGAATATATTCACTCGAACATCTGATAGAAATTGTACTCATGGCATACTCATTGATTTTAGTTAGAGTAAGAAACTCACACGTATTCGTATGAAACTCAGATATTCACAACTGATTCACTTAGTAGCTAATGGTAATAGCCTTAATGGTTTCTCATCTGACCTATTATTACTGAGTAATATTACCAATTATTATGGAGTAAATATTGCCAAACCGCATATTCATAATGAATTCAAATGGTATTCGCTTCGCTTATGATTACATTCGAGTACTCGTTGCATTCGTTTTGAATTCACTCACGCTCTATAAACGGAAGACGGTTGCTATTATTATGCTTATATTATCGGAGAAGGCAAGTTATTCTATTTATATGGGCGTGTCTGTGTGTTGTTTTTGGCCCCCGTTATAATTATAGCACGGGCCTTTTATAATTATAGCATGCGCTCTGGCCAGCAGAATGTTGAACAGCAACAACAACAACAACAACAACAAAAACAACGATGGCAGCAGCAACAAAAAGTTGTGCAAGGCAAATGTCGTGGGCGGGTGGAGAGGGAGGGGCGGGGCGCAGGGGGCCAGGTTATTGCTTAAACGAAAAGGTAATCAGGTGCAACAGCAGTTTTCTAAGAATTCTTCTATATGGCATATAGATGCCTGCTACTACTACTGCTACGACGGCAACGGCAACGGCAATGGCGACGGCGACTGCGGCAGCAGCTGCTGCTGCACTGAGCAGAGCGAACGACTGAACGATGAATACAAACGCCCGTTTGTCTGCCGCTGCAACTGACCACGCCAGAGAGTGAAAGAGCAATTAAGCAGAGAGAGTGGAGAGTGGAGAGTGTAGAGTGGGGAGAGGCGAGCGGAGAGCGGAGAGCATTGAGTGGCGAGCGCAGAGCGCAGAGCGGCGAGCGTAAGCAGCGTGAGCAGCGTGAGCGACGCAGCACACGTTTATTTAGCTCGCTCGTTCGCTTCGTACGCTTTGCGCTGGCGAATAACTGTATCTAAATTTGTGTTTATATTTGATTTTTGCGCCAGTTGCTTGAGTGAAACTGAAATGAAAGCGCGTTCGACGAATGCCAAAGCCAAACGAAAACAGACGCAGGCAGCACAGCAGCAGCGCAGTCAATAGCAATTCAAATTGGAACAATACCGTACATATCCAATTCAAATACACCAATTGGAGCTAACAGTTCAAAACGCGCGGCGCTGTGAAAAATATAGCGAGCAAAGTCAAGCAAACACAAACATAATAACAAAAGCAAAAATACATATTCAGTTTATAATAAATATACATGCAAAATTAAAAACGAGGCAGAAAAAAAACGGCAAACAACAAAATGAAAAAAAAAACTAAAAAATAAATAAATAAAGCCAACAGCGACGCATATTTCTACAGATTATTTATTAGTGTTCTGAGTAGTTTTATTTTTATTTTTATTCCTTTTTTTTTTTTTTGCCCAAAAGCTGAGAACACTAAAAGCTTATGAAAAAGTGTCTAACAACAACGCAAATCACAAAAAGAAAAAAAAAACAAAAACCAATTAGAAACAAAAAAGCAACAACAATTTAGTGCCCCGACCAGTGCGTGCGCGTGCTAGTGTGTGTGTGTGTGTGTGTGTGTGTGTGTGTGTGTGTGTGTGTGTGTGTGTGTGTGAGTGAGCGTCCAATTGGACAAAGCGTCGCGTTAAGGTCATGGAAACATATCAGCAACATGTACGTAACGTAAAGAGAGCGCGCCAGCAGAGACCGACCCTCAGCAAAAGCGCGCGAGAGAGAGAGAGAGGGAGAGAGAGAGGAGAGAGGAGAGAGGAGAGAGCGCAGCCAATAATCAGAAATTTATGATCTCTTTTGATGAATTGTGACGCGTGATTTGCTTAGCTAATTCATTTGTGTAATCGCCAGCAAGCTGTCTGCGAGTGTGTGTGCGTGTGTGTGTGTGTGTGTGGCTCGTCGCAGAGTGTCACAGTGAATCAGAGTGCATTCATCCAAGTCATTCATCACAACATGATTCATTCCAATTGCACTAATTATCTAATTGATCAGCTTTTAGGAAACTGATAATTTTGTTTATATTGTTATTAAGTGGCAATTTACAAAGATTCTTTTTAGGCAATTAAAATACTTATAAAACAATTAATATTGTTTACAACTCAATCTGCAAGGCATTGTGATTATATCGAATGATCTTAGCCTATATTCATAATTTGTAATGGATATTAAAGAATTATTATATATGTATGTATGTACATATAACCGAAGTGTAGGAAAACCAACGACGTCATAAACTCAATTGTTCTTTTGTGAAGAGCTCTTGGAATTGAAGTCTTTAAAGGAGATATCTGTGAATCCCCTTAGAAAAGGCACTCGAAATGCATGCAAATAAGACTATATAATTCCTAGAAGAGCAAAATTTAACATAGAAGTAAATGTAAAAACACACTTAAAACTATTTAGTAAGTTGCCTATACGTATAGGTATTCCATGCTTTGATTATGAGATCTAATAACATATTTCCGAAAGAGCTGTTATCAGCGATATGTAGTCTATTTTTAAACGGGGTATTCCCATTCATTGTTTATTTATTTTTTTGACAACTTTGTTCTTTCGTTTATCTTTGGGCTTTCTTTTTGCTTAGGATATTCCCATCATTTGTTGTTTCTGTTCTCAGTTTCTTGTTGTTCTGAGTCGTCAATTTCCTCAAGTTTTGTTGAATTAAGTTATGCAAAGATCGAATTGGAATTGTATTGCAAATAATTGCGAGTTCCTTGAACCGCTCTTTGATGACTTGATCACAGTTGACATTGAAACGATGCGCACTAATCTATTTAGGTGATCAACATACTTTGTATATACATATATATCTGTGTATGTTTGTATATGTTTTACCTATGCGTCACAGCACTACTTGGCTCTACGCAAAGATCTTTCGGGGCAATTACTCACAGCCATTTAATGATCTGCCCACGACATTTACCACAACATCACGATCGATGGAGCCGCTCCTCCCTCTCCCTCACTCTCTCTCACACACTCTCTTTTGCTCTAATCGCTTGTTGATTTTTCTGTCTGCACTCTGTTTCTCTGCTTGTAGTTGAAGAAAAGCCAGGAACTGCAGAAGCAGCGTCTTTTCCACTCGTACCAGGAGCAGACGAAGCAAATGGAACTGGAGCATAAACTGCAACTGGAGCACAAATATCATGTGAGTAGCTAGAGGAGCCAAACGAAAACAAACACAAACGAAAATACAAGAGATTAGATCGCAGATCGCATCGATATATTTGGCTGATAAAGCTGGTTGATAAAGCCAATTTCTAACCTAATCGGCGGAAAACGTTGAATTATAATTTAGTTCGATAACTATGTCAAGCGTGGCAAAAATCGATATTTATCGAGCATTGTTAAGGGGATAGTTGTTGGTTAGAGCCCACATTTAATCATGTATTATATACACATATTAATAACTTTTTCGATATCGATTAATCTGTCTATAATATAGCTATCGTCATAAATGCTTGTAATGTGCATGTCGGAGTAGGGGCTAGATATTAAATATATTTTGGTTTGCCGATTTTATGTACATATATTGATAGCTTATTCGATTTTACTTTAGCTGAACGATTATTTTCGATATGCTACACTTGTATCTTCTAGTATCAATTAAAATGATAATATACTATGTAAAATTTCAGTCAATCTTTTATATATAATATCAGTTACTCCTTTGATATCGATAACACTGTCTACACTATGTCAAATCGATAACTATACAACGTACATGTTACACTAGTAGCTAGGCATTTCGTCAGCCGATTGTTCATAATATCACAAGCTCTTTTCACACCGATAGTCCCGTACAAACTTCAGTTAATCGATAACTATCTATCTGCAACACTCGTACGATATTTTTTCAATATCCTTCGGTTAATATCAATCCAATTTGCTGTAGTGAACATGAATAAATAATATTTTTATAAATTAATTGTAGCTGAATGCCTTGAAAAACGATCAATATCGATTTACAAAACTATATTAATTCGTTAATCCTGCTTATCGTGTTTATTTCTCTTTAATTTTTAACAAATTTATTTACATCGATAAATATCGAATCTAGAGAATTGGGCATATTGGGTTTTTGCGTTTAGTTAACTTAAACTTGTTTGTATTTATATACCCTGAGCCCATTGAAAATGGGAAATCAGAGTATAATGGTTTTGTTAAATGTATGTAACAGGCAGAAGGAGGCGTGTCAGACCCCACAAAGTATATATATTCTTGATCAGGGCGACGAGCTGAGTCGATTTAGCCTTGTCCGTCTGTCTGTCCGTATGCTTGAACGCGTCGATTGAAGCATCTAGGCAAGCTAGAGACTTGATTTTTTTGTTGGGTCCTTGGATAGCACGCGCAGGTCAAGTTTGTTACCAAAAAACTATATCTATTTTTGTTGTAATGTTATCGATTTTAAACCTTATCGAAAACAGGTTATAAAATTATATCTCCCATACCTTTAGAGCTAGACCCCTCAAATTTTGCAAATAGATTCATGTGAATTTTATGCAATTTCAATTTTTTTTATATTTTGGATACCGGCCTTTTTATACCCTGAGCCCATTGAAAATTGGTAATCAGGGTATAATGGTTTTGTGAAAATGTATGTAACAGGCAGGAGGCGTGGCACACCCCATAAAGTATATATATTCTTGATCAGCGCGACAAGACGAGTCGATATAGCCCTGTCCGTCTGTCCGTCCGTCCGTCCGTCCGTGTGAACGCTGAGATATTTTTAAGTACGCAACGTAGAGACTTGAAATTTGACATGAATACTCGATAATACCATACGCTGCACAAGTTTATAAAATTTTTCCGATAACTCATTCCATTTCGATTTTATGAGCATTTATCGATAATTTTAATGTGTTTTTAAGGCGTGGCTTGTAAACTGTTTGAGCTAGAGACTTCAAATTTTCTGCATAGTTGCGTGTAATAAATACGGAGATAACGTAATCTTTAGATTAGATGCCACGCCCCATTAATCCCCAATAGCCCCCTGGATGCCATTAATAAGTTGTAAAAGTTTGATGCAGTTAGTCCATCGCTAAGAAAAGTTATTAAACAATAAAGTTCCCATAGTAAAGCCCACATTGCAGCCCAAGCGCAGTCGCTGCGTCAACTGCGCAGTTGGCAGAGCGCGCGCTTATGCTTGCGTGCATATGTATGTGTCTGTATGATTTGATGTTTGGCTCTTCACAGGGCTCAGGGTATCCCTTAGTCAAGCTGTTTCGACTAGAGCACTCTTACTTGATACTAATTACATTTGTAAAATTTTTTTGGGTTTTATCAGGGGGCTCAGGGTATCTCCTAGTCAGGCACCTCCGACTAGAGTTTTCTTACTTGTTTTCTGTTCTGTTTCTGTTGCTGTTTTAACTTGTTATTGAAGCTGTGGCTGCTGCTGCTGGCGACATTTGCGCGTGGGTAGCGCAAAAAATATAAATAAATAAATGAAAAAAAAAAAACGTAAAAATACTTTATCAAGCGTCTTGCCGGCGCTTTTGGCCGGAAGTGCCGCCCTGCTAGATGACTAAACAGCAGCAGCAGCAACATCAACAGCAATGCTTGACCAGCAGCAACAACAACAACACAAACACACACACACACACACAAAAGCATAATCGATTCTATTTTGCCCCCTCCCGAAAAAAAAGAGACAAGAACAACAACAAAAACTCTCTCGAACTTATTGTAATTTATTCAGTTTGCGGTGCATTCACATGGCGCTTTCCAGGAATTGCGGGAGCAGAGCATGGTCACGGCGGCAGTTGTCGAGGAGCAGCATCGCCAGCACCAACATCAACAGCAGCAGCAACATCAGCAGCAGCAGCAACAACAGCAGCGCGAGCGAAGAGAACGCGAAGTGATGAAGCGCAAGGAAAATTGCAGCGCCAATGCGAGTCCCGAAGTCAAACAGATACTCAGTGTAACTATAAATCTCTTCCCCTCCCCTCTGTCTCTCTCTTTCTCTCTGTTGGTCTCTTTATCTAATTCGTTCGCCTTGCAGTGCTTTCTCATGAGCCGCAAGTCGCAGGCGGTGGCACCGAATGGCACCACAACCACATCGCCCTATCGCAATCGGTAAGGATATCTTAAGGAGTCATCTATTAGCTCCATCTCTAACTTCCTTTACCTCTCTCTCTCTCTCTCTCTCTGTCTCTCTTGCAGTGGTGTTGTCAAGAGCTCCTCGGGTGAATCATTGCCCGCTGGCACCGTCACCAGCGCACATCCATACAAAATACCACAGCCGCCGACCTCACTGCTCAAATATGAATCTGACTTTCCCTTGAGGAAGACTGGTAAGTGATCAATCCCGAGGACAATGCCAATGTCAATGCCAATGCCAATGCCAATGCCAATGCCCTAACAAAGTATCGATCCTGTGTGTACCAATTGTTGAGCAAGAAAACACCTTCTACTTGTCTAAGTAACCTTCTGCCCTCTGCTTGGCGTTACAAAGTGTTGCCAATTGCATCGCTTGTTGACCACTAAACTAAAAGCCATAGAACAAAAGCTGCGAGAACATGTCACGATCAGTTTTGATCGGGCAGAGCACAGTTAGTTACGTTTGATCGTTTAGCATAGAAAACGAGGTCTGAACTCTTATCAAAACAATAGTGATCAGTTGACTGAAATACATTTCAGATCTCCTAAATGCTCTTTAAACGCTCCATTTAACTGATGATCAGGTAGAGTTAGGGTAAGATCACTTTTAAGGGCAGTCTGATAAAGGAAGTAGTAGTTGGTCTTTATGTGCTAGAAATCTTAATCAATAATTGATCAGTGATCACTGAGCACTGTTGACTAATCAATGATCACTGATCACTGATCACTGATTGCGAGGCAGTTAAGCTACTTGTTCTGAATTGAATTCATCTGCCCAAAAAAACAAAATGTTTCTTACTCTCATATGAAATTAATATATAGAAATTTCATTAATAGACTTTATATATATATCGTGATCAAAGATCGTTAATCTGTAAATTACCTTGTAATAAATTACATAAGTGTAGAATGCTTTATTGGAGCTCGTTCTTTAAAGCATGCTTAAAAAAGCAGTGTGGATCACTGATCACTAAGATTTATCAGATCATTTCAAATGGCAACTTATTAATTATTGAGTATTCACTACGAAAATGTAAAAGAACTAAAACAAATTATAGATCAGAAAAAGATAATAATTAGGCGAGACAGCTCTCTAATACTGATCAGACAATAGCTAGTTTTGGACGAAAGTATTAAAAGTAGACTTATCCAGTATTCATCAAGGATCAATCATACACTATAGAAGATCAGTGGCTACAAAGTTGAAGTTTTTAGATAGTTAGATCTTAAATGGAGAAATTATAGCTAGCTGCTTACTAATTGATCAGTTGAATGCACATTTGAGATATTAGGTATTGCTTAAAGGATAATCCCAGGCCCTGTTATGCAGCATGTTACTAAACTTGACCCATTGAATGACTAACAATTGTCATTAGAGGCAGATCTAAGTGAGGTCCTGTCGAGCGTTTAGGTACTCCCCCACATACACACAGACACACACACACACACACACCAGAGAAATATGTATATGACGTATATGTATGTATGTGCCTCACCTGAACAGCATCGGAGCCAAATTTGCTCAAGATCCGGCTCAAGCAGAGCGTCATCGAGCGCAAGGCGCGCATCGGTGGTCCGGCGGGGGCGCGACGACACGAACGGCTGCTGCAGGCCGCCCAGCGACGGCATCAGAAGAACTCGGTTCTTACAAGTACGTATAACAATCGAGCACACACCCACACACACACACATACATACATACACATACATTATCCAACTTCTGGAGGGGATCTGCTCGGGCATCCGATTGGGGTCAACCCGCTGGCAGTGTCAACCGCATCGAACCGCCTGGAGCGCGTTTCGCTGTTTGTGTAATTTTTGAGTGGAGCGCTTAAAACTGGATATGAATATGGAAACTGAGGCAATAACATAACCACACACACACACACACACAGAGAGACAGACAGATGTGTGGCGAAGCTGAAAGCAATGCGCAAAGGTCGTCGGCTGGGTCAACAACAACAACAACAACGACTGAAAGAGCAGCAATTTCCATCTTAATTATCGTGATTATACTGGGCGCCATAGCTGAGCGTTCTTCCTCTTCCTTTCTCTCTCTCTCTCTCTCTCTCTCTCTCTCTCTCTCGCTCTCTATTTCTTTGGCTCTCTTTTTGCATGAATAAACAATCGATTGTAGCATTTGAAAACTATTCAAAGATCTATTTTACTATGGAATTCAGACTTTCTTTCTCTCTCTGTCAAACATTCCCTTTCTCTCTCTATGTGTATATACATATATATATATATATATATATATATATATATATATATATATATATATATATATATATATATATATATATATATATACATAATATACATACATATATTCAAGAGCCCATTGTAGTTATATCAATTCATTCAATGATCAACTATCTAATTATATAGATTCGATTGCAAAATTCTTTGACTTTTTAAAGAGAACCGGAACGAATGAACAGAATCTTCCTATATTTATTTTATTTTATATATATATATATATAACTCTAAGCCTAAAATATGTGCAGTCAATCAATCACCTATAGAATGATAAACTAATTCAATTATTGCTGAAATGAGAGCTTGAGATGGAGAGGAACCAAAGAAATAGTTGGAATCGTCGAAAGAACTAACCTTTATGAATTTGTTTAAAGTCTATTTGATTATCTTATAATTTGATTTGATATATATGTATATATATCTTTTTTTTCTTGAACAATCTATATAAACACACACACACACACGCCCTCACGCACACACACGTAACTAAAATAAATTTTAATTTTTTGTTTCTCCTCGCGGCTTTTCTTCCGTTTGGTTTTGCAAGCGAACAAAACGTTTTTTTTTTTAATTTTATATTAAAATATTTTTTTATTATTGTTGTTGTTTTTAATTTAACACATGTCGTCGTTGTTGTTGTTGTTGCTGTTGTGAATTCATTAATCGAAGCTAATCTCTGATATTAATCCTGCGTTTAGCTGCCTTTTGCTGCTGCTGCTGCTACTGGCTGAAAGAATTACATCAAAAGAATATATTATATATGTACATATCTATGCATCAATCAATCATTCAATTAATCAATCCAACACCCAATCATTTTCAATTATTAATCCATCTCTATCTCTTTGCCTCATCAAGATTGCAACAGCACGACGGACTCGGGCCCCAACTCGCCGCCCTCGTCGACCACGTTGTCGGTGGGCGTGGTCGGGAGCCGCGGCTCACCGACCAGCGCGCCCATCCAGGAGGAGAACGAGGAGGGCAGCCAGTATCAGCCCGGCCAGCGCAGCAGCATCAACGATCTGCCGCTGTTCAGCTCGCCCTCCCTGCCAAACATATCGCTAGGCCGTCCGCATTTAACTAACGCCCAGGCGGGCCAGGCCAATTACGCCATGTTCGCTGCACTGCGTCAGCATGCGGCCGCCGCGGCCGCTGGTGCGCCGCCCGTCAATGTGCCCGTGGGCGTGGGCGTTGGCACGCCGCCCACCTACTACAATCCCTTGGCCATGTCCTTTGGCGGGCGGCAGCCAGCGCCGCCGCTCTCGATGATGCCTGCCACGGGCATTGCGCCGCAGCCGTCGCCGGTGGTGCGCTCTGCCTCGGCCACGTCCACGTCCTCGTCGCAGGCGTCGCTGGTGGGCGATACGGCGCCGCCGCAGGCGCATGCCGCCTCCCTCACCTCGGCCTCATCCTACATGCAGCTCAGTGGCGCCTCCGCTGTCAATCTCCACGCGGCCGCCGTGGCTGCGGCGGCAGCGGCTGCTGCTGCTGCCGCCGGAACGCTGCCGCCCACCAACAGCCACGCCCATGCGCTCTACAATGCACATCAGCAGCAGCAGCAGCAGGCGCAGCAGCAGCAGGCGCAACAGGTGGCCCACGCACACGCCCCCATAACGGACGCCCAGGTGGCGCAGGTGCATCTGCACAAGCAGGGCCACCGGCCGCTGGGACGCACCCAGTCGGCGCCGCTGCCCCTCGGCCATCCCATGCTGACAGGCGCCAGCCAGCTGAGCATGGTGCAGACGCACTACGAGAACAGCGAGGTATGTCCACCACCACCACACAGATGCATCAGCATCCCATGCTAATCCCCTCTCCTTTGCCGGCAGGCGGAACGACAGGCGTACGAGCACCAGGTGCTCACGCAGAAGCTGCGCCAGAAGGTACTCACGCGCAGCGATGCGGCGGCCGCGGCGGCTGTGGTCGCCGCGATACGCGAGCCGCAGCTGCAGCTGCGCGAGGAGGAGGACGACACAGCGGCCGAGGTCATGGACCTGACGGACAAGAAGAAACCGCCCAAGACGGTGCTGACCAATACGATTGCCACCAGCACCTCGCAGAACCTGCCGGAGGCGCTGGCCGCCGCCTCCTATCGAGCGGCCGCCAAGTCGAGCAAGCTGCGGGATCAGGAGTACTTGCAGCAGCAGCGCGAGCTGCTCTACCTGCACGAGGAGGAGCTGGCCAAGGATCTGATGCGGCCGCTGTCGCGCACACTGAGCAGTCCCCTGGTGCCGGGCCACGGCCTGAGTCAGATACCCGACACGGGGCAGCATCCCACGCCCATAGCCACGTCCTCGTCGGCCGACCACATACCGCCCGTGAATCTGACGCTGCCCCACAAGCGGCAGCCGTTCGGCTACGTCTCACAGCTGCGACAGCACCAGCCGCAGTCGCAGCAGCAGCAGCAGTCGCCGGTGGAGGGCGGATTAGCAGCGCACAAAAAGATCACGACGGGACTCGCCTACGACCCGCTCATGCTGAAACATTCGTGCATTTGCGGCGACAATGCGCCGCACCCGGAGCACAGCGGGCGGCTGCAGAGTGTGTGGGCGCGGCTGAACGAGACGGATCTGGTGAAGCGCTGCGATCGACTGCGCGCCCGCAAGGCCACCCAGGAGGAGCTGCAGACGGTGCACACAGAGGCGCATGCGATGCTCTTTGGCTCCAACCAGGGCCAGCTGACGCGCCCCAAGCTGGAGAGCACGCTCTCCGCAAGCTTCGTACGCCTCTCCTGCGGCGGCTTGGGCGTTGATCTGGATACCACCTGGAACGAGCACCACACAGCAACAGCCGCACGCATGGCCGCCGGCTGCGTCATCGACCTGGCCTTCAAAACGGCCAAGGGCGAGCTGCGCAACGGCTTCGCCGTCGTCCGTCCGCCCGGGCACCATGCAGAGGCCAACCTGGCCATGGGCTTTTGTTTCTTCAATTCAATTGCCATCGCCGCGAAGCTGCTGCGTCAGCGCGTGCCCGAAATGAAGCGCATTCTCATCGTCGATTGGGCAAGTCAACTCCATCTCCCTCAATCCCAATCACACACTAATCTCCGTCTCTCTTCCCATCCAGGATGTGCATCACGGCAATGGCACACAGCAAGCATTCTACCAAAGTCCCGACATTCTATATCTTTCCATACATCGACACGATGACGGTAATTTCTTTCCTGGCACGGGTGGCCCCACAGAGGTAAGCTGAGAGTTTCATCCGTCATCTCCATCAGCAGCTGATGTCACCTGAAGCATAACCGAGTAGTGTCAGATTAGTAAAGTTGAAACGAGTATTCATTTCTACCTCTTCCAGTTGACGGTCGATATTTATCGATAAAAATAGAGAGAGATATGGGAGCTATGAAAGCTCCTTAAACCCTGTTCAACACACGTAACTTAGAGGATCTAAAGATATTCCTTCACATTCAACATGAGTTTGAGTCAGCCTCAACAGTAGAAATACCAATATTCAGGAATGACCTCTATTGATATTTTACGTAGCATTATAATTGTGAGCTAGGTAATACGATCCACAACATCTAAGATCTGTGAACTACAATTTACAGTCATTGATATGTCGCTCTAAAAGTAAAACTGATGATCAACGGTCTTTATGATCTACGAGCTATGATGAATTATAATTTGCAATCTCTTATCTGTGATCAGTCATCTGCGATCTTTGATTCATGATCTATGATCTAAGATAATCTCTCATCTACATTCTATGATTATCTACGATTTATGATCCACGATCCACGATCTACGATCTATGATCTATGATGATATGATATTATCTATGGTCTATAAACTGCAGCTTATGATCTATAATCTACAATCTATGATTTATGATTTGCGATCTATGATCTTAACATCCAATCGATAATCTGCGATTTATGATCAACATGTTAAGAGATTTGATCAACAATCTACGATTTATTATCAATATGGACATTACACTTTTTTTCTTGAGTAGATAAAAGAACTGATTTTAGTAACCAATACTTCGGCATCTTATAGCTATTATAAGGTATTCATATCTCTATTGGTTGTAATCCTCCTGCTGAGGTGTTTAGTTAAGATAACCTATGTATCGTAGCGTAAGTTACATTGCTGCTTATCTTAGGATACATTTTTATGTGTATTTATTATAGAATTTGAGTTCATATTCATGTGTGAACAATTTGCATTATATAAATCCATATAATCAATGATGTTTGATTTCTGAATCTACGTCAATCCTCTGCAATCTGTAATGTGAGACCCATGATAAAACACGATAAGCGATATGCGATCCCTGATCTTCCGCTAACAACCCAAGATCTATGATCTGCGATCTTCCAGCTAAATCTGGTTAAATGGGTATAATGAGTTAATATTGCTAATGCAATAGTTTAGAGTATATTATTATGTTTAGAGTATATTATTATGTTAGGGCCATACATCGAAGGAAGAATATTTAGTATATATGAACGTGAATGAATTTATAAATCACATTTAACTAATTCGCATCGATTCTCTCTTTCTCTTCACACACACGGACTACCCATCTCGCTTGCTCTCATGTGGCGCAGTGTGGCTCCGGTGCTGGTCTCGGCTACAATGTGAACATCTCATGGTCGGGCGCTCTGAATCCACCGCTGGGCGACGCCGAGTATATCGCTGCATTCCGTACTGTTGTGATGCCCATTGCCAAGTGCTTCAATCCGGACATTGTGCTCGTGTCCTCTGGCTTTGATGCGGCCACCGGCCATCCGGCCCCACTGGGGGGCTACCATGTATCGCCCGCCTGTTTCGGTTTTATGACCCGCGAACTCCTCCAGCTGGCCAACGGCAAGGTGGTGCTGGCCCTCGAGGGCGGCTACGACCTGGCGGCCATTTGTGATTCGGCGCAGGAATGCGTACGTGCCCTCCTCGGCGATCCGGCTGCACCCATCGCGCCCAGCGAACTGGAGCGGCCGCCCTGCCAGAACGCCATCAATACGCTGCAGAAGACCATTGCCATACAGGTGAGCTGAGTTTTGAAATGAATATATGGGTTAAATATGCAATGAATGAGCGTGATGCAAATGGAATATTACAAATGATGTTCCGGATATACAGCTAAATAAAGGTGAATTAAAATAAGCTCGAGTTAAATATAATACCAAAAGAATTCTTTAGATTCCTGAAAAATAAAGAATTTTTCAAGTGAAAACTGATTCAATTGAACTATAACCAGAGTAGTCTAGTCTATAAAATGTCGATGCATTCAGTTCGTATATTCGTAATTTGATTGAGGCACCAAGCATTTTCCATAACTAATCCGGTGATGTCTACAAAAACTCAGCTCTTAATGCTGATTAAGTACATATGTATGTATACAATTATATTTATAGTTTATATATCTATCTATGCTATCTAAACCATTGTATTGGAATCTGTTCATAAACCATAAAATTAAAGTCATAAAATTTAGGTTCATGTCTTATCTAAATTGAAATAGACAAAAATTCATATTTGAGATAAATATATACAGAGAGACGTTAATACATAGATACCCAAATTGATAACTCGATCTATGATGATAGATAGCTACATAGATGCAATTATATATAATTACATAGGTACAATAAGGCATAGATATTACAGTGATGTATATCGATATACAGTGATATGCATCGATACATAGATGTAATTACATACAGATACAATGATATTTAGTTACATCGATCCATTTATATATAGATACATAAGTACATAGATGCATGAATACATAGATACATTGATACAATCCTAAATATATACAATAACATATAGATTTAATTATGTCTAGATACAATGAAATATAGATAGAAACAGAGATATACAGTTACAGTGAAATATAGATACATAGAAACAATATAGATGCAATGATAAAATGATATTTAGATGCATATATACATAGATCTAATTATATTTAGATATATAATTACATATATAGATACATTAGTATTATTATATAGATACAATTATAGTATAAATATATACACCTAGATATCTACATTGATATATAGATACAATGGAATATAGATTCAACATATAGAAAAAGATACGTAGATACTCAGATATATTGATAGATACATAGATACCGTGATATATAGTTACAATTGTACAATGATATCTAGATACATAGATACAATTATTTTAGATACATAGACACAATCAAATACAGAGTTATTTAGATACATAGATACAATAGACTTAGATACATAGTTAGAAAGATACTTAGATATTCACTCCGACGCTTGTACTATAGTTAGATACACAGATATACAAAATCAAAGATTCCTTTACCAATATCCTTATACTATAGGCATATGTGGATTTACCGATATATACAGTTATATATTTAGATATACATATACATATATGTATGTGCGTATCTATATATATAGATTCTTGTACTTATCTAGTTACTAATGGTATTCTTTTCGGTCCATTAGCAAACGCATTGGCCCTGTGTCCGGCTGCTGGAGCACACGGTCTGTCTGTCAGCACTGGAGGCGCTGAAGATTGAGCGCGATGAATGTGAAACGGTCAACGCCATGGCCGGCCTCTCCATGCAGTCGCTGCACAGGTAAGCACACGCACACGCACATGCATCAGATTCGTATATAATCTCTCTCTGTCTCTCTGTCTCTCTCTCTGTAGAGCGCTCTCGCGCGATGATTCCGAGGAGCCGATGGATCAGGATGAAACCAAATAGACGAACGCGCCGCCCTGCAACGCCGTCCCCGTCGCCTGCTCAACGGACTCTGTTTAGTTATTGTTGTAGTTGAAATTATTGTTGTTTATTGTTGTTGATGTCATTTGTTGTTGCCGTCGTCGTCGTCGTCATAATTGTTGTTGTTGCTGTTGTTGTTGTTGTTGCACTTGTCACCACACGCAGAAATTTGTGAGTTCCTCGTCTGTGGGTTAGCTCCTTCTCTTTCACTCTTTCTTTCTCTCTCTCTATCTATCTTTGTATCTCCCTCTCTCTCTCTCTCTCTCTCTCTCTCTGTTCGTCTGTATCTTACTCTGTCACACTTGAACTGTTCTTGATACGCACAAGCCCCAACAAACACACAAACTCAGAGAGACAACAAATCTAACAAAGCAAACAAAACCAACGAATGAGCAGGAGAAGTAGAAGAAGAAGAGAAGATGCAGAAGGAGCAGAAAAAGATCCGAGGCAGAGCCAGAGTAAAACAAAAACAAAAGAGTTGCAAACAAGGCCTAAAGTTCAAAACGTGGCTGTGCCACTAAAAAAAAAAAACAAAAACAAAAACAATTTAAAATCAGGAAAAGTAAATAGAACTAAAAACAGTAACAAAAAGCTAAGCAAAGAGTAGAAAACAAAGAAAGCAAGCGGAAAGCAAGAACGTTTAAAAATCAACACAGTTATGTAGAGTTTATATATATATATATATATATATATATATATATATACACATAGTTCTAGTAGATTGTATTGTATGTGAATTAACGCAAGTTTCATATGAAATGCTAATTTAATAAATATATAATTATATATATAAATGTATGTAAAGATCAATAATTGTAATACTAAATGTTAAAATCGATTAAAAGTCTATAAACAAATAAGGCGCACATATAAATGTATATATATATATATATATATATATATATATATATATATATATATATATATATGTGTGTGTATGTAAGCATACTAAACTATATAAACTACTATATAAAGCCTGCATTTGTTAAAACGAATATATGTAAAGAGATGTATATATGCATATATTAATGCATGTTTATATGTTTGCATTAATATATTTATATTGAAATGTTGAACGTGCAAAAACTATTTTTATTTCTCGATTTATGTCTGTTGTGTGTAGCTCTATTATTATTATTATAAAGTTTATTATAATTAAAACTATTTTTATTATTATTAATATATTTTTTTTAAATATATATATACATACATATATATATATATATATATATATATATATATATATATATATATATATATATATATATATATATATTTATATATATATATATATATCTATTTTGTGTATGTGCGTGTTGAGAGTACGTGTTGAATTAAATTGAAATTGTAGCTCGATTTATAAAATTATTAAATTTAATGTTAAGTATATGAAATGAAAGTATAGCTGTAATACGATATGTACTATGATATCATATGCATGTATCTATATATATATATACATACATACATATATATATATATATATATATATATATATATATATATATATATATATATATATATATGTAAGTAAGTATATGTATATATATTGATATGTGTGAATGTGTGTGTATGTTAAAATAACAAATGTGAAATATGATTGTCAAACGATTCTCCAGAATCTTTATTTATTAACTATTATGATTATTATGTTTTTTATGATTATAATAATTTGTTTTTCTTTCTTGTTGTTCATTTTTGGGGAGTGTGCAAACAGATGCAATTTTATTGTGGATTGCTCTGTACTATTTAACAGAATAGTTCGAGTGAAATGTGTGTGCGCTTATGGTAGTGTTGGTTTTTTATGGGTATATGCGAGAACAGTCTGAAGAGGTTCCTAACACAATATGGATATTATTTAATTATTATTTAAATTAACAAATACATTTATTTTATTAACATTTTTCGTTCACTTATATATGTATGTGTGTATGTGCGTGTGGGTGGCTATAGAAAAATTCAAATCGAATAATCTATTTTGAAATCTGTTGATAAGCTGAGAAACCCAGCAATAAATAAATTGAATAACGAATAAATCATTTAAAAAAATGAGCCAAGATCTCAAAAATCTTTGGTAATCTCAAATGCTATGTTCTATGTATGGATGGTGAATGTGTTTGTTTTTGAAAGTGAATAGAAATATATTAATCGAGCACAACGAGAGGAAAAGAGCCGAAGAAATATGATATAAAGCAACAAAATGTTAACAAGCGCTAAAACAATAATTGAATGCAGCAACACAATATTCAAATGAAAATGAAAATGAAAATGAAAATACAAAATACACAAAGATCTCCTCATTCCCAGTAAGAGCTATAGACGGAGTCGATCGTTAATGATTCACTCCAAATAGGGCTTTTGTCCAGTTGTTATACTAGTTAACGTAAAAATGAAACAAATTCAAGCACACATCGTGTCAGTCGAAAATATTTGCAACGTCTTTTATTTTGGGAAGGCCCGCAATGAAAACGAAGAATAAAATTTGATATATAGTACAATATGTGCATGTGTTTACATACAGTAGTTTATAAACCGAGAGTTACTTTGTTACTTTTACTCATGCTGTTACCCAATTCGATTCGCAGAGACCGGCTAACACAAGTGAGCTGTTCGTGTTGCGCCTGGTTTTGAATCGGGCACAATTCATGAAATATTTTGTCGTTTTAGTATTAAAATACTTATATATGCATATACAAATAACAACAAAACAAAATGTCTGTGTCGCTTTTTCTATATATATAATAATAAAAGAAAACAAAGTGAAAATGAATGCCAAGCTTTTTATTGCACTTTCAAAAAATATTGTTAGAGCGCCATTTAAATAAGAGTGTGACCATGCGGGCGAAAACTATAAAGTCCATAAACGCCAATAAATAACTACTTTTACGCTCTCGCTTTTGCTCCCATTTCGTACTGTTGTGGCGCCATTTGAACATAAACGTATTCAGATGCATTGAATGCATGAACGTTTCATAAATGTCCATGTGTATATATATTATATGTGTATCTGATTTGAGATCTGGTGCAAAGTACTCAACGCACCTTATCGAAAAACTGAATACACACAGTATAAAGTATAAAGATCATCCAGCAGTTGTTTGCTGAGCAGTGTGTCCATAAGTTGGGCGCATTTCTGCATTGCTTGGTTATTTTACGCCCTTGTTTTCTTCTCTGCTTCGTCAGGGTCAACACGAGATACGCGCATAGTGGAAAGTCGGATCCAGAGTGGCGCGCGTATCTTATCGATGCACAAGCATTTTCTATGAATAGATCAGACAGAGGCGATAAGCCGAGAAACCAGTTCTCGTCCAACTAGTTGTTGACAAGACTCCGTCAGAGCTGCAGCTACAACTGGTGCAATGGGAGAAACTGCAACGAAGGCCGATTGGGGCGAGAGCATTGAACTGAGGCGAGAGCGCGAGGCGGCTACTATTGTAAGCGAAGACTTTGCTGTGTGGTGGGCGGGTGGGCGTGCCCAGCTGGAGGAGCGACGTGCGCTTGAAGATTACTTCTTTAGTGACCCTGAGTTCGATGATGCCGTGCCGCCCAGCTGCCTGTCGTACAAGGAGCGCTATGAGCATGCGCTGGCCAGAAGCGCCAAGTTCGTAGCCAAGCTACGGGAATGGCAGGCCAAGGATAAACAGGCGCAGCAGCAGGACGCAGACGGCGTGGACATTCAGCAGCTCTACGACTTCCGTATGCTGCTGACAGGCCCCCTGGCCGCGGCGCTGTTCCAGCAGAGTTTCCCACTGCGCTTGCACTTCTCAATGTTTCTGCCCACTCTGCTGAGCCAGGGCAACGAGGAGCAGCAGCGTCGCTGGCTGGCGCGCGCCTGGCACATGGATGGCATTGTGGGCACCTATGCGCAGACGGAGCTCGGCCATGGCAGCTACATACGCGGCCTGGAGACGCGCGCCGACTACGACGAAGATACGGAGGAGTTCGTGCTCAACACGCCTACAATAAGCGCCTACAAGTGGTGGCCCGGGGGATTGGGCCACACGGCCAACATGGTCGTGGTGCTGGCCCAGCTCTACATCCGCGGCAAGCATCATGGCCTGCAGTCCTTCCTAGTGCGCATACGGGACGAGCGGACGCACGAGCCCCTTCCGGGCATCGATGTGGGCGACATCGGGCCAAAGATGGGCGCAAATGGCGTGAACAATGGCTTCCTGGGCTTCCGCAATGTGCGCATTCCACGCGCTCAGATGCTCATGAAGAACGCCCAGATACTGCCCGACGGCCAATTCAGGCAAGCCGCACAGCCGCTCCTCCTCTACGGCACCATGGTCTTCGTGCGCGTCGTCATTGTGCGGGACGTAATGTTCCAGCTCCTCCAAGCAGCGACCATCGCCACGCGGTAAGTGCGCGGAGACATGCTTAGGTTGGTTCCACTTATGGTTTGTGGTTTGTTCGCGCCTTGCAGCTACTCAGCCGTTCGTCGCCAGAGCCCGATTGACCCCACCGTTAAGGAGCCACAGATTTTGGATCACTTGACGCAGCAGGCGAAGATCTTGCCGCAGATAGCGCGCGGCATCTGCTATCGCCTAGCAGCGGACGTCCTCTGGGGCTTCTATCAGCGCGTCATGCAGCAGGCGGGCACAACGGATGGCGCGGGCCCACTGGCGGAGCTGCACGCGCTGAGCTGCTGCCTCAAGGCCGTGTGCACTCAGGATGCGGTCGAGGGCATCGACGTGCTGCGCAAATCCTGCGGCGGGCACGGCTACATGGCATCGGCCAACTTTGACAGCATCCATGGCTTGGCTGCCGCCGCCTTCACCTACGAGGGCGAGCACACGGTGCTGCTGCTGCAGACGGCGCGCTTTCTACAGCGCCAGTTTGCGGACTCCATCAAGCGCAAGGTGCTGCCCAGCAGCGTCACCTATCTGCGCAATGCGGCGCCACTCGGCTGGGGCGACAACCTGCTTGAGAATGCAGCCCGCGCGCTGGAAATCAGCGCCACTGGGCAGCTACGCGACGCCTGGCAGTGGCGGCAGCAGCAGCGCCAATCTGAGGGCCGCACGGAGCAGCAGGCCAACAACTTTGCCGGACGACGACTCACAGCAGCGGCTACTCTGCACGGCCACGCCTACTTGGTGCGCAACGCCCTTGAGCAGCTGGCCCAGCTGCGGAGGAGCACGAATCGGGGACTGTTTGCGCTGCTGCAGCAGCTAGTGGAACTGTTCGTACTGGACACATTCCAGCGCCAGCTGGGAGCCATCCTCAGGTGGAACAGCCTCAGTGCACAGCATCTGCAGCAGGTAGAGCGCCGCTACGAGGAGCTGCTAGGCGATCTGCGCGCCAATGCAGTGGCCGTAGTCGACGGCTTTGACTTCCACGATCGAGTACTCGGCTCGACGCTGGGCTGTTGGGATGGGCGCGTGTACGAGCGCCTGTTCGAGGAAGCGCGCCGCAATCCGCTTAACCAGGAAGCTGTCAACCACAGCTATAACACGCATCTGAAGGCCCTCCTGCAGCCGAGCAAGCTATGAGGCTTTGTGACTGGTCTCTTTATTGTGGGTGAGCGGGAAACAGTACAGAAAGCATTATGGATTAAGCTAATAAATTAATTATGCGAATCGATAAAATATATATATACAAGAACAATATCTAGAACATCTTCTTCTTGACCGCCGTGTAGCGCTCCATGTAGATGTCGTAACCGTCGAGATCGGTGAACTGTTTGGAATTGAACAGGTTGCCGTCGACGGCTAGATTACAGATCTTGGAGTCCTTGAGGATGCGCGGCGTCAGTGCAATCGCCTGCAAGCAATTCTCCTCGAGCCGCAGCGTCTTCAGCTTGGGGCAATCGGCAATTTCCTCGGCCAGGGCCGAGATTTGGTTCTGATTGAGGTTCAGCTCGGTTACATAAAGGCTGCCCACCTCGGCGGGCACTTCGGTAATTTGATTTCGCGACAAGTCCAGCACATCCAATTGCCTTAATCCACAGAGCATCGAGGGGAATTCCTTGAGCTGATTGTTGCACAGATTGACTGTCTTGAGGTGCGTGCAATTGCTTAGTGACTTAGGTAGCTTTGTGAGGAAATTGTTCATCAGGAGGAGCACCTCCAGCTTCAGCAGCTCCCCGACTACCTCGTTCAAGTCCGACAGTCTATTGCCGCTCAAATTGAGGTGTTTTAGCATTGTTAGCCTTCCCAGTTCATCGGGTAAACTTTCGAACCGATTCTCCGACAAATCAAGGGTTTTCAACACATTGGGATATGACTTCAGCTGCGGTGGAAACTCTTGCAGCCGTTGCAGCGATATTTTTAACACACCCGTCTTCTGTGCAGTCTCCAGATGCTGCTTTATTTGTTTATTACCCATGTCCGTTCTCCTGCTCAGCTCTGAGCTATTGATGGTGGATATTGATCTCATATCGATATATCTATCGGTTGCTGCCACTTTTGCAATAATATCGATGTCTTATCGATGTAGCTCACGCGAACGATGTCTATTGGACGTGCTGCAAAATTCATACAGATGTTTTGAAATCAAAACAAATGTACACAATTTCGAAAAAGAGGCCGGAAATTTGATAAATATGTGACTGACGAGCTGTTTAGCAGCATGGCGAGGGTACTCAAATGTGATATCAACATGCGCCTGTCAGAGCATACATATAGTTTATAGTACACGTACCTGTATTATATATTTATTTATGTTTTTTAATCAAATTTTAAGTATTAACATAAAAACAACTATACATATATTAATTTCAAGCTCGATATATACATTTTAATGAATATATCTTTTAAAGCCTATTTAACTATTTTTATTATAGTGTAAATGAGTATGCCAAGTTCCATTAAGAATTAAATTAATAAATATTTAATTTACTATATTCAAATTGATAATTGAACGTGTTCTTCCTATCGCAGATAGATAATTGAGCGATAGTTAATCGATAACGCGCAGTAAGCACAACCATTGGCGTTTTACAATACTTTGAATTTCACCACTGCTGAAGCTGTCATAAAATACAAGCGTGCAATCGCGCACTGCCGCATCGAAACAGAAGGTTTTCATTTTGGTAAGTTGTGGGGCGGAAAGTGCATTCGAAATGCTGCATTTACTAACAGGCAGTTTGTAAATACTCGATCTTCTCGTATAGTGCACGCTGTCGAACACAGTATCACGCTTTTACCCAACACAGGCGGCTGAACGAGAAGCACGCGCTACTTATTGCTGCAAACTTTGCGAGTGACAAGTGAAGAACCGGTGAAGAAAGCCGTGACTCTATTTATTGTCAGTTGGGTTTGGAAGAGCTGTAAAAATGCCAAAAGACACGATAACCAAGGTGCAGGAGTACAAGGACTCGCTAATCACTAAAGCGGAGACTCTGATCACAAAAGGCTTTCCTGAGAAAATCGTCGAGCTGAATGAACTGCTGTCTACGTCCATGTTCAATGAGCGCAACTTCAATGAGGTGCATCAGGATCTCAACATTCCGGTTGTGGCACCCATCTTGCTCAACAACCATGGTAACGACGGCAACGCCATTGACGATCATCCCATGCCCAAGCGCGCTCGCAAAGAAGACGTCTCCGGTACCGCCGTCCTCGGCCTACCAACTGGCCCGGTGTCTTGCAACAAGCCGCTCTGCGAAATGATCAAGGTGGTCAAACCAATCATACGCAAGCTAGTCGAGGACTGTAAGTAGCTATCATTTCACACGATGATCTGCCATTAATATCACTTCCCTCTCTCTCTCTCTCTCTCTCCCTCTCTCTCTCTCTCTCTCGCTCGCTCTGCTCTTTGCATTGCTTAGCGAACCTACTGAAAATGTGGATTTCGTTTATGATACCCAAAATCGAGGATGGCAACAACTTCGGCGTCTCTATCCAAGAGGATACGCTGGCCGAGATCCAAACCGTTGAGTCGGAGGCCGCTGCGTTCTTCGACCAGATATCCAGATACTTTCTCTCCCGGGCCAAGGTTGTCTCCAAGGTGGCCAAGTACCCGCACATCGACGACTACAGGCGTGCGGTTGTCGAGCTGGACGAGAAGGAGTATCTCAGCCTGTGGCTGGTGGTGTGCGAGGTGCGCAACCGTTACTCGTCGCTGCACGATATAGTTATAAAGAATCTGGAGAAGCTGAAGAAGCCGCGCTCTTCGAACACTGAGAGCCTATACTAGAGGCGTCCATTTATTTAAATTTCTTTCTTAAAGTTAACAACAACAATAAACAGGAAGCCAACAACATCAACATCAACATCAACATCAACATCCTCCCATCCCTTTCTGGAGACCGCGTCCACTGAAGCGGGAACCAGCAGTTAAACTAAACAATTGAAATACACTCGAAAATTTCCATCTGAAATGGTTTGTTATTCTTAAAACTAAAGGAGAATTCGCAAGAGATCTAATCAACACGAAATCGTCCTTAGACGATATGACAAAAGCGGACAGTTGTTCTTAAGGACAGTTTAATGTAATGCAAATATATTTGGGTAGCTAGATTATAATCTAGACTAAACTAATATACAAAACGAAACTTGATGCTAATTATAGATTCCAAGCAATAGCTTAAGCTATATACACATAAACGTAAATAAAACAAATCAAAGCTCGGTCGCTCTAAAAAAATGAAAAAAAAAAAGGAAACGTCTAATTACAAATTAATAACAAATTTATTTTTATACTAGCGAGTTAATTTTTGTCGTTTCAATTAACTGTTTGAAACTTTCTTTAGTGTATAAATACACATGCATACATGCACACATGCACACATGCATGTGTGTATACATACAGTTGCAAGTGCATACTTGTACGCTTTGCTGGCCACGTGGCTTAGTTTAACAGAGAGGTGGAATTGGAGTGAGGGGAGTTGTCAGATGTTCGTGTCCTGCGATGAATATGAATTACTGCACTTTTTACTATCGCGTACGCAGAGATGCAGGCATAATGGAGTATGAAACAATAAGAATAGTATTTGCAGGGAAATACTAAGGAAATGCGCCGTATGCTCTAGTACTACAATATGAATGTTTTAATCATATTTTGCGGGTTCGTCAACTCTGGGTTGGTTGGCTGCCTAACAAAATTTGTATAAAAATTTAGATAAAATACCAGGCGATCAGAAGTTAACAGAATGGGAACAGGCGTCAGACTCATTGCATATGCACCAGGGGCAGCCACTGTTCAAAGCGACCAGGTTAGGCAAAGAGCAGTTCCGTTACTTTTATGTTAATTAATAGGCATGTTGTGATGTCACAGTTTCATTTTAATCAACAAGAAAGTCAGCTTAAAAAACGGTTTAGATAAAAGAAAAGTAATAAAATTATACAATATACTATATTGTCCGTATTCTGAATCTATATAGAACTTATAATTAGAAGCGCAACTTGTTTTATTTTAGCTAATGGCTGTAAGATAGATAGCAGTGTTAAATTGTTTAATTGCGCGCGAACATTTTCCGAAAGCATGACATCACATAACAGTGTGACAACAACTTAACGGCCCGCTTTACATAACCTACTATCGCTCAATCCTGCGGACAGCATGCAAAACTGTTAAGCCGCCTGCCAAGTTAACAGCACCTGTTAAGCTACAGCTGCTGCTCATGTAAAGCCCACGATTGAGTCGTTTAACAGTGCCTACAGCCGGTAACTGGACATCCGCAGTTCAGCTGTGAAAATATGCAAGAAGAGGCGAAGAGACAAACAGTTAAAAGGCACGTTTTGTTATACATTTGTTTTGCTTTCTTTTATTCTTTTTTGTTTGTTGTATTTGTTTTTATTTTTGTTTTGTTTGCTTTTTAATATGTTGTATTTAATTTTATATTATTATTTTTTAAGCTTACAACTTAAGGCATAAAGTTACAAACTAAAACTTAAGAGCTACACATCGTTCTCTTTACTTGTTGTTTATCAATCAAACCCAGCTCTAGCCATATTCATGTGTATATGTAAATGTATATGTATATATATATATAATCATGTATAAACATATACATATATATACACACACACATATACTTATCCATATTCATATTTATTTTATTATTATGTTTACTTGAATTCTTTATCGAACATGCATTCAAAATTGATTTTCTCTTTGTTTCTTTGTATAATTCGTATTTTTCCATAATTTTATATTCAAAGAAAATTAAAAAAAAAAATAAAAAAAAAATAAAAATAAAAAAAAACGTGTTTGCTCAAACTATCGACTTTCTTGCTGTTGTTATTACATATTGTTAATATATATTTATATATATATAATTTTTAATATTATTTATATTTATATTTTTTTTTTTTTCAATATTTGTGTTTGTTTTACATACATTTCCATAATCTTTGTGATCATATATCATTATCATCATATTTTGTTTTTTCTTTGTTTTTTTTTTCATGTTTTTAATTAAAATTCGATAACTTTTATTTTTTGGGAATTGCATTGAAATTGTTTTATATATATATATATATATATATATATATATATATATATATATATATATATATATATATATATATATATATATATATATATATATATATATATATATGTTTAAGGGGATATATGGAACTGCGCTTCGTTGTGTTCAGGCGACTCTGTCACTATGAGTTCGTCGGCTCCTCGACTCAGCTGCCACATATACATACATATATATATTCGTATATACGTGCATACATATACATTTATGTATAAACATACACTTTTACACACATCTATATATGTTGTATAATTTTCTGTTTCACTCTCATTCTACATATATATATATATATATATATATATATATATATATATATATATATATATATATATATATATATATATATATATATATATATATATATATATATATATATATTATATTTATTTATATATATATATATTTATTTATTTATAAAAAAAAGTCGGGACATTTTCTACAACTTTGCATATAAGTTTGTGTCTATATATCTATATATGTATGTGTTTTAATTTGTGTGCTCGTGCGTGACTGCCTATACACACATACATATATGTATGGACACACACACACACACACACACACACATATATATATATATATATATATATATATATATATATATATATATATATATCATATGCTTATATGTATATGCCATGTCTTCGCATTTCAAAGAATTGATTTTCTTTTGTTGTGTTGAAATATCTTTAATATAGGTATATAAGTATATTTATATATGTATACATATATACACATACATATACATATACATACGCATACAAATGCATGTCTATATATTTTTATATATTTGTTTATAAGTTTCTGTTAATATTTTACAAATGTTTGTTGAATAAGTCTTAGCGTTTTGTTGTGGTTTTAATATTTATTTTTTTTCTCTTTTCATTCTTTTTGTTTTTAGTTACATTGTGTATTAAAAATATTTAATTTTTGTAAATTTTTACCTTTGTTTTTGTTTTTAACTCTTGATTTAAAATGTTTTGTTTGTAAAAAATAATTTAAAAAAAAAACAAACGGTAAAATAGCTAAATCCTAAAACTGCGCTTTTTTCTCGATATTTTTGTTTTTGTTTGTTATATAAAAAAATATGCATATGTATATAATAATAATAATTGTAATAATATATGTAAATTTTATATATATATATATATATATATATATATATATATATATATATATATATATATATATATATATATATATATATATATATATATATATATATTTAATTTTGTTTTTGTTTTTGTTTTTTTTTTTATTTAACTTCGACTTACATAATCTTTATAATAATAAACGTACATAATTCAATAGCATAGAGCATACATCATATGCATAGACATACATACATATCCATATATGCATCCATAGGTTTATCATAGAAAAAAAAAACAATAATGCGTTATAAATTAAAAACTTACACATAGAAAATAGTAAAAAAAAAATATAGTAATAGATAGTACGAAAAGTAATTATTTTATATATTTAAAATTATTTTTAGATTTTATGAAATTTACAAAATTTGTTTAAATTAATCTTTCCGCAAGTGTACTATATCGTATATATGTATATATATATATATGTAAATATATATATATATATATATATATATATATATATATATATATATAATTGTAATTATAATTTACTTGTTTCCATTTATGCTTTAATCGGTTTTTTGCATTTACTTTTGTTTTATTTTATTTTATTTTATTTTATTTTTTTTTTTAGATTTTTTCTCTTTTCTAAGAACAGCCCAACAGTGTGTGTTTATTTTCATTTAATATATTATTTAAAGTTACTCGTTTAATATATATGTATTTATGTTATATAAGTTTCATCTGTAAATGTACATATACATATATTTATTTATAATTTAATATATATATATATATACATATATATATATATCTTGTCACTACATTATATTTCCTTTTGTTTTCGACGCAAGTTCTGAGTTTTCTTTACGTTTGGGCTACAAATGACAACAAATGCACATAACTGAAAGGTCAAATCGAAGAACAATAACAAAGAGTAAGAGTGGGAGAGAGAGATAGAGCGTGACACACAACAAAACACGAGAACAGTGTGAGACAGAGAAGAGTCTGTGCAAGGAAGAGAGTGAGCGCGAGTTGACATCGATCCTAAGGAAGCGTCGCGTCGGATCGTGTGTGTGCGTGAGAGAGAGGGAGGGGGTGCAGCAGCAGCAGTAGTTGCTGGTTCTCTTTATAGATATGTATATATGTAAATGTAAATATATATATATACACATACACATACATAACACATACACGCTGCGTATACAACCATGTGCTCTACGATAATTTGAAGATTTTGCATGCCTAACTACGGTTTGCATTATTTAAATATTTATTCTATTATTGGTGCGTGCGTGCGTGCGTTACTGTGCCCATTAAGTGTGTGTGCGTGTGTGTGTGTGTCGAGTCAATCAATGATAGGGCGTAATATAAAGGCGGGTGGGGGCGGTCTGTCACTCGGTCGGTCAGTTAACTAACAGAAAATGCATGACAACTCTCTGCTCCAAATGCACCGACTCTACATATATATATATATATATGCGCGTGAGTTTGTGCATGTGTTGCGTTGCTGCTCGAACTCTCTTTGCAATTTCCACTCAAAGCTCTTTTACGATTTGCATTTGCGCTCGCACCGTGTGCTTAGAAGAGCGTGAAAGAGATATGCCAACTAACTGGACTAACTGTTCTGACCGGCTGGATCTCTCTTAGTTTACGAAACTCTCTTCACTCAAGCGAAGCTTAACTGTGTCAACTAGTAACACTTCATCTTGGTTTTCGTCTTATGCTGCTTTTTTGCTTTCTCTTTAATGGGATTGTTTCTCGAATCATATCTTCACAACTTGTTGTTGCTGTGTTGCTGTCTGTTGTCGATCTCCTTTAATGGTTTTCAATAGTAGCCGTGACCTGCGCCAGCGCCGCTGCCAGCGCTGCTTGCATAGTGATGTGCAGCTGCTGCGGCTGCTGCTGCCGCTGGGTCTGCGTAGTAATGAGCGCGCTGTTGCTGTTGCTGTTGCTGCTGTGCCAGTGCTGCCGCTGACGACGTCGACTGCAACGGTGGTGGCGGCAGCAGCGCTGTCGGCTGGTAATGCGTCTGATGGTGACTGCGCGGCGAATGCAACGGCTGCTGCTGCTGCTGTTGCTGCGGCTGCGGCTGCGGCTGAGGCAGAGGCTGCTGATGACGTCGATAGGCGGCATTGGCTGTCCAGATATGCTGCTGCTGCTGCTGCTGTTGATGCTGCTGGTGCTGCTGGTGCTGCTGGTGCTGGTAGACGTTGGCTGCGCTGTGTGGATTGGCTGCTGGAGGCGCCGTCGCTGCTGCCGACAGACTGCGCATGCCGGACGACGACGCCTGCAGTCACAACTAATCCTCGTCGCTGAGCGCCTCGTACTTCGATGACAGCAGAGGCTTTGGCTCGCTGGCAGCAGCTGCTGCTGCCGCTGCAGCCGCAGCGACGGCCATCACGCTGGCATTCAGGGGGCCACCGCTGCCGCCGCCGCCGACGCTAGACGAGGCGTTCACACCTGCACTCGACGAGCCGCTGCTGCCGCCGCCGCCGCCGCCAACGACCAGGCTGACGCCTGCTGCTGCTGCGCTGCTTGCTTCGCTTAGCGCATGCGCCGCCGCCTTGGCGCTCAAATGGCTCGGCGGCGCCGACTGATGGGCCAGTGGCAGCACCGTCGGCGGCGGCAGAGCCCCAGCAGCGCTCGGCACAGTCAGCGCGCTGAATGGATACGCGTAGGTACTCGCTGCAAAGGGATTGACCGCCGACGGCGGCGGCGGCGGTGCCGCGTGGTAAGCGGACGCATGATGGCTGTTCGACCCACCGCTCGAGCTGCTCGCCGAGCGTCGTCCACTGTCCACCACCTCGTACTGATTGGGAGTCTTCCTTGAGACGCTGATCTCCGGCTCCTTGCTTCTGTGCTGCTGCTGCTGCTGTTCATTGTGGGCGGCCACTGCGACGGCATGGGCGTGGGCCATGTGCGCCACCTGGACGTAGCCAGAGTCGTCGCGCATTGCCTCCACAATGCGATTCTTCACGTAGTTGTCGAAGTTGGAGCCTGAGCCGCTGCCTCCGCCGCCGCTGCTGCTGCGCTGCTCGCTGCCGCCGCGCGATTCGCTAATGCCACGCGGCTCGCCGCCGCCGCCGCCACCGCCACCGCCGCCGCTCGTGGGAGGCGGCGGGACAACAACGCCGCCACCTCCGCTGCTGCGCCCGACTACAGCGCCGGGCGGGGCAGAGAGGAAGTAGTGCCCGGGATCAGCGCCCACGGCAACGGCGGCCTGCTGCATGATCAGGTCATGGGCGTACTTGCGCGGACTGACCGCCTGGGGCATGCGAATGATGTTGCGCGCGTCCTCGCCCGGCGTGTTAGCGCGCCCGCCGCTGCTGGACAGAGGGCCGGTGCTGGCGCTGCTGTTGCTGCCAATGCCGCTGCTGCTGCTGCTGCTGCCGCCGTCACTGCTGCTGCCGCCGCCGGCGCTGCGCACGTTGCCTACGCCGCCGCCGACGACATTGATCGGCGACTGCTTGGCCCGCTCAGCGGCCGCCGCAGCTGCAGCTGCCTCCTCCGCCTTCTGTTGCTGCCGGCGGTTCTGCTTCCAGCGATCGGGCGTCACGATGGCCTGTGTCTCCTGCAGATAGGGCAGGAAGGTGCGTAAGTGTGGAGTCGGCCCGTAATCGTTCGTAATGATCGAGTCCGTCAGCTCGCCGAACGTAATCTTCTTCGTGTAGATCTGCTGCTGCGTCGCTGGTCCGGTGCCCGTCTGTGAAATGGGCGTGCCATGGTGCGAGGGCGGCGCACCCTGGCCACGCAGTGAGCCGTGCACAGAGCGTTCCGAGCTGGACTGCGATTGCTGTTGGTGCTGCTGCTGTTGCTGCTGCTGTTGTTGCTGTTGCTGCTGTTGCTGCTGTTGCTGTTGTTGCTGTTGTTGCTGTTGCTGCTGTTGCTGCTGCTGCTGGGTTGGACGTTGCTCCTGCTCCAGGTCAATGCTGTTCACGTTGGGCGAACTGGAGTTCGGCTTGCCATTGTTCTCGGCGGCCATGAGCGAGACGGCAGCGCCCTCGTGAGACGGCCGCAAGTCGCGCTGATACTGCAAAGGAAGCGAGTGTGAGAAACGGATCGGATGCGGAGGATTAGGTTCGAGGGAACTCGAAAGTTAACTCACGTAGGTGGGACGCGGAATGTCGCGGGGCAGGCTGCTGAGCTCGCCGGTGCGATTGATCTCGTGCTTAATGATGGCATCAATCAGGGCCTGAGCGCTGAACTGCCCAGATGCATCCTCCGGGGGTTTGCTGCCATGCGTCTGCCTGTAGTAGCTGCAAAATGGAAAGATTGAATGAGTGATTGAACGATTGATATTGATTTTCCTGCATTGATTGATTGAAGAAGACATCGATTTCTATGCGTTTGATTGACTGATATTCCATTGTTGTATTATTTTCATTTGATTTAAGGCGTCAATTGCATTGACTGCTCTTGATTGAACTGGCTTTCTCCAAATTTAAAAATGTATTCCTTTTTTATTTCTTTGATTGATGGGATTTATCAATCTTTTCTATGCTTATGCATATTCTTGGCCTAATTGATTGGTTGATTGAAGAAGACTTGCTTTGTTATTCTTATTTGCTTGAAGGCTTGCTTGAAGGCGTGTGGTTGATAAACATATTGATCCCCTTACTATTCAATTAGTGTGTCAATTGAATTGATAACTCTTGATTGAACTGACCATCTTCAAATTTGAAAATTTATTCCATTTTAATTTGTTTGATTGATGAGACTTATCAATCTTTTTTATGCTTATGCATATTCTTGGCCTAATTGACTGATTGAAGAAGGCATTCATTTCTATGCAATTGATTGATAATATTAACTTGATGTTGAAGGCATTTGATAAACATATTGATCCCCTTACTATTAAATGAATCAATCAATTGAGTTGATAACTCTTGATTGAATTGGCGCTCTTCAAATTTGGGGACTTACTACTTTGTTATATCTGTGATTGGCACTTATTCATCAAATGATTGATTGCATTTGGTAACTTTGAACGAAACATATTAGACTTGATTCTTTGAATGATGTCAGCTTTGCTTATCAGTATAGACTATCAGGTTTCCTAAATATAGACACATTCTTGGCCTCATTGTTTGATTGATTGATTGAGTGATGTATTTCAATTCAGAGAACGATGCACTTAATGCATTGCAATACACTCCAGAGATTTCGATAAATGGAAGGTTTTCATCAACTTTTATTAGATGATTGATTGATTTCAAATTCGATTTAGTGATTGATCGAAATCAAACCTCAGATTGATTGATATGCTCTACTTACGCATCTCGTTCGCGATCAGGTATGGTGCGCGGTGGCCCAGTTTCGGGCACCGGGCCGCGTATGTAGTGGCCGTGTCCACTGTGGGCGTGGCCATGGGGATGGCTGGGCGGCGGCGCAACGGCAGCGGCCAGCATGCGCTCCATGCGTCGGCTGTCGCGCTCTCGCTCCTCGGCAGCGCGCTCCTGTTCACGCCGCTCCTGCTCGCGCCGCTGCCGCTCCTGCTCGCGCTGGCGCTCGATGCGATGCTGATTCTGTATTTCACGATCCCGCTCAATGTTGTGATTGATCTGGCGCTGGTCTCGCTTCACCTGCTCCATGCGGCGCTGTATCTCGTAGGCGGCGGCCGTGTTCAACTGCCTGTACTGCTGCTGGACCAGCTGCTGCTGCACCGCGGCCGCCATATGATGATAGCCCGCCAGCGAGTCGGTGCGATAGCGCAGGTCATGGTGGGCAGCGGGCGGTACTGCCTGGCCGGACGCCACCTGCGCGTGCGTGATTATCTGGCCGTGCGTCGACGGCGGCGGCTGTGGCTGCGGCGCCGGCTGCGGCACGGGCAATTTGTCATCCTTCTGCGACGGCACCGGCAGCTGCGGCTGCTGCACGGCCACATCCACAAACGAGGCCAAAGCATCGTGGCCAGCTGCTCGAAGAGTGACAGATAGAGACAGAGAGAGAGAGAGAGAGAGAGAGAGAGAGAGAGAGAGAAAAATAGAGAGAGAGAGAAAAAGAGAGAGAGAGAGAGAGGAAAAAAATAGAAGATGAATGAGATGATATTCAGTTTGTAATTCACTTTGGTTAGTATACCTGGTGGAAAGTTGTAGGGCGTGACGATGTGCATGCGATTCGGGGGCGGCGCAGCGGGCGAAGGCGGCTTCGAGCCTGTGTTGTGGCGCTGAATGACGCCCTGGCGCTGCGGCGGTGGTGTGCGATGCGGACTGGGTGTGCTGCAGATAGAGAGAGAGGGAAAGTATTTAGTATTAAGCATTTAATGAAGAATTATTTAACGTTCAATCTGTCAATAGATCCGTATGGTATTCACTGTCAATCATTCGTCAATCAATCAAGTTCGTTGTGAATCAGGTAGTAGTCAATCATTTTATCAATCAATTAAACCGTTAGTCTATAAATCAAATCAATACTTTAAGCTGTCAATCAATCGATTAATTAACGAAACTGTCAATAAATCAGCACGTTCATCAATCAATCAAATTAATCAAAATGAAGAATTATATAACGTCCAATCTGTCAGTAAGTCAATTGATCCGTATGGTATTCACTGTCAAACATTCATCAATCAATAAAGCTAGTAGGCAGTCGGCTAATCAGTTAATCAGTTATTAGAGAATCATTCAATCAATAAATTAATCTGGGCAATAAAACTTTTAGTTCATCAATGAAATCAATAATTTAAGCTTTCAATCAAGCATCAATTATCGATGCTGTCAATTAATTAAACTACCAATCACTCAACATGTTAATCAATCAATCAAATCAATAATACATGCGATCAATCAATCAAATCACAATACCTTCAGCTGTCACTCAAGCGGATGTCAGTTAATCAATCAATCAATTAATTATCAATGAATTCATCTAATAAATAACTTTAGCTCTTACTCAGCAGACATCATTTAATCAAGCAATCAGTCATCTATCACTTCTGTCAATCATTCAATCTTTCAATGAATCAAAATCAGCTTTTACTCAAACAGCAACCAATTAATCAATCAATCAATCGATTAATTCACAAATCTGTCACACAATCAAATCAATCAATACACCTATCAGTCAAGCTGTTGACAGTTACTCAATCAGTCAATCAATCA
Organism: Drosophila meridionalis; assembly: GCA_035045145.1. Lineage (NCBI taxonomy): Eukaryota > Metazoa > Arthropoda > Insecta > Diptera > Drosophilidae > Drosophila > Drosophila meridionalis. The sequence goes on along the minus strand of JAWNPG010000012.1, from coordinate 1,048,654 downwards.
ACTATCAAATAAGTCAATCATTCAATGAATCAACTATCAAATAAGTCAATCGACTTGCTGACTAGCAAGTTCACTCTCACTCAAGCAGCTATCAATTTATAAAAGCTGTCAATCAGCCTATTCCTTAATGATACAATCTATCAAATCTGTCAATCAGTCTGGATCACACTACATCTCCGCTTACCTGTTGGAATGATCTGCCGGCGAGGCGCGACTGGAATATTCGGGTCGTCCGCGAGGCTGCGGCTCCTTCTCGTAGCCCGGATATACGGCTGAGCTGCCGCTGATGCTGTTGCGCGGCGACGGCGACTCTTTGTCCGACCCGGAGCCGGCGCCACCGCCGGCACTGCTGCTGCCTCGGGACACGTTGCGCTGCTGCTGGCCCTGCATCTGCTGTGAGGTGTGGTAGTCGTTGATCACGATCTGCCGCGAGCTGAGCGCCGAGGCCTGCTCGACCGCGCTGTAGGGCGAGCGCGAGTAGGGCGATCCCACGGTCACGCCCACGCCGTAGCCCTGTGGCGGCGGCGCTTGCGGCGACGACTGCTGCGGCGGCGGCGGCGCCTGGGCGGGACTCAGGCGCTGCGAACTCTTGTAGAAGTCATACGCCCTCTTGCTGTCCATGTGATGCGGCGGCAGGTGCAGCGGCGTGCCCTGCGTGATGGAGCCGTGCTTGCCCGTGTCCGGGCAGCTGCCAGGCGGCGTCTGGCGTACCAGACTCTCGTACTTGGGGCTGGGCAGCGACGAGGGCGCGGCATGGACAATAATCTGTTGCTGCTGCTGTTGCTGCTGCTGCTGCTGCGCGCTGTTGGCGGGCGTGCCATGGGTGATGGAGCCGCCTTTGACTAGCTGCAACTGTTGCTGCTGCTGCTGTTGCTGTTGCTGCTGCTGCTGCTGCTGCTGAGCACTCGACTGCTGCTGTTGCTGCTGTTGCGGCGATGGCATCTGACTGTGCAAGTGCTGCTGCTGCTGCTGCGGACTGAGCTTGGGCGGCAGCTTCGAGATGCGCGTCGGCGGTGGCTGCGGTTGGGCAGGCGGCGGCGTTGGACGCGTCATTTGGCCTTGGCCAATTGGTACAGGTACAGGTTGCACATATAGCGAGCCCGGCTGCGCCGGTCCGGGCGCTGTCTTGACCACGCCCACACCCACGCCCACACCGACGCCGTGCAGCTGCTGGTAGGTCAAGTAGCTAGAGGCAGGCGGCGGAGCACCGGACACCGACAGGCTGGGCAGCGACGCCTCGCCGCGATACATGGACGAGGTGCGCACAATGTGCTTCATCGCCCCGCCCATTGAAGGCGGCGGCGGGCCATGGTGCCGGTCCACGGAGCTGCCCACGGAGCTGTGCGCGTGCGGATGGGTGTGCGGCGAATGGCCCTCGCGCGGCGTCTTCTTGATGCTCAGATCGAGCGTCTGTGGCTCCGGCTCCGGCGGCAAGCGCTGCTGCACCGGCGATGCGTGCACCGTATGCGTGGGCGGTGGCGCGGACTGCGTGGGCGGCTGCTGCTGTGGGGCCAGGTGACTGCCGGACACATTGTAGATAATCGTGTCTGGAGGCGTCGGCGTGATGGCGCTCTTCTTCAGCACTGGCGTGATCGTAGCTTTGTCCACGCTGCTCGACAACTGTTGCTGCTGCTGCTGTTGCTGCTGCTGCTGCAGCAGCGGATGCGACATGTGCACGTGATGCGGCGCGAGATGCGAGTTGACCACGGACAACGTGGCCAAGTTGTCGCTGCTGTTATTGCTGTTGCTGTTGTTGCTGTTGCTGCTGGCGTTGTTGTTGCTGCTGCTGTTGCCGTTGCCGCTGCTGTTGACAGAGTTTGGCGGCGGCACAGCGCGCGCGCTCAACTTTTGCACAGAGGTGCCATGCGGCAAGCCCGCTGGTTGCTGTTGCAATTGTTGCTGCTGCTGTTGCTGCTGCTGCTGCTGCTGTTGCTGCTGTTGCTGCTGCTGCTGTTGCTGCTTAAGCAGCGCATTGCCATCTTGACGATATTCACGCACGATGGTCAGCTCCTTGCGGTCTAAATTATTGTGTGCCTGCTGCTGCTGCTGATGTTGCTGCTGCTGCTGTTGTTGCTGTTGCTGTTGCTGCTGGCTGACTTGCTTGCCCTGATTGTTGCCTGGCAGCTGCGGTCCCTTGGCCTGCTGCTTCACCTGCCGCTCAATCACAGAGAACACACAGTCCTGCACATTCACTGGCTCGCGGCGCAAGCTCATCGGTCCGTTCGGCTGCTGCTGCTGCTGCTGCGCAGTCAGGGCAACGGCAGCTGCAGCATTTGGCGGCTGCAGCCCGGCCACGTTGTTGTTGCCATGCCCGTGGCCATGTCCGTGCGCGGGATGCGCGTGCGCGTGCGAGACCGCATTGAAGATCACCTTGGGACTCTGGCGATTCGCTGGCGAATTCTCATTCTCCTCGTCCGCCGTTTCCGTCGCCGAGGAGTCGTACTCCTCGCTCGTCTTCTGCTTCTTCGGTGCTTGGCATGCGGGCGGCAGCAGTCGTTCGCTGTCGTTGCCGCCGACTGCTGCGGCTGCCGCCTTGGCGGACATGCGAGTGGGCGTGATGGTTAAAGCGGCTCCGGAGGCATCAGCCACGCTGCGCACATTGACTGCTCCAGTTGGCTGCTGCTGTTGTTGTTGTTGTTGCTGCTGCGGCTTTTGTGGCACTGGCGGCGGCTGAGGCAGCTGTTGCTGCTGCTGCTGTGGCAACTGTTGCTGCTGCTGTTGTTGCTGTTGTTGTTGCTGTTGCTGCTGTGGCAGCTGCTGCTGTTGCTGTGGCAACTGTTGCTGCTGCTGCTGCTGCTGCTTGCTCAGCTGCGACTTGTGCCGCTGCAGATACTCGGGACTCTCTACGGATGCAGTGTCCGAGCCGCCCGGCTCGCGCTCATCACAGGACGAAGTGCTCACATCGGTCTCGTCGCCCGCGCTGGCATCGCCGCCACCCACGCCGCTGCGACGTCGCTCCTCGTCGGTCAGATTCAGGAGCGGATCGAGTTTGCGCCGGATGCGCATCAGGCAGGCGGAACAGCAGCGGGTGGCATGCAGCTTGATCTGGAACTCGGCCATCAATGGATCCCGCAGCTCGGGCGCCAGCTCGAACAGGCGCGTGGGTATATTCCTCAGGCGCTGCGCCCGATCCTTGGGATTGGGGCACGTGGGCAGCGGACAGTTCGGATAGCGATTGCGCACCGACTTGCACTGGCAGCTGTTGCAGACGCGCGCGCCCGCTGGTATCGTTTCGTCTGGGATTGCATATTGCTGGCCACGCCCCTTCTTCAGTGGGCGTGTGCGCAGGCACGCATCCGCCTTGCAAACAAAACAGCTTGCCAGTTTATCTATAGAGAGAGAGAGAGAGAGAGAGGAGACGGCTGATGAGTAAAAGTTAAGCAAACACATTTTATAATAAAAAGCGATTTAATTAAAGTCAAACTGGAAATGGGAGAAACTGGGCAAACGGTAAACAATTTACCACTGGACGAGGGACGTGGAAGGACGCAGGCCGAAGGACGAAAGACGAAAGAAGGAGGCCTTCATTAAGCCACTTAACAAATAATGAGCAGCAAGAGCGGCAGGCAACATCAGCCAATTGAATATTTGAAAACTGTTCGCCTTGTTTGCCAGCACAGAGCTTCGAGTGTGGGTGTGGGCGTGGTCCTGCCAGAGGATGGCTAGGTTGGGTGGCAGAGGAGAGGAGTGCAGAGCGCAACTAGTTGAGGTTAAGAAAACGCTGCTGACTTGTTGAGCGCCTACAAATTAAGAGCAAGTTACAATTACTATCGATAGCTATCGAGTGTGATCGATAGCGAGAGATGCAGTAACTGCAGATGTAAGCATAAATTACTATCAATAATTATCACATGTTATCGATAAACGAAAGATATAATAGCTGTAGATGACAGCTTTAATTTCGATCGATGACTGTCGAATGTGATCGCTAAGTGAAATGTAATAACAATCGCTACTTGCGCTAAGAAGATTTCTCAACTGTTTTCTATTGTTATATTACATGTTACCGATTGCTATGTTATCGAGTTCATGTGCTAGCAATCATAACATGCCAATCGGCTAGCAACTCACAATATTAACATCAAATAGTTAATTGATAAGTTATCGATAGACTGGTATCGAACTTTTATTGTCCCTAGTGACTGACTAAATCTTAAATAACTTGTACAATATCCGTTACACATATTGTTTTCCATTGTTATCGATGGCATGGATCTATCGATTGCTACATCATTTCTTATTTACACTATTAGCAGTCAATAAACTGCAATTGATACTTTGTATATATCGATACGCGAATATATCGATCGCTACAAATGTTATCGATTTCAACACATTATATTACATTTATGTATCGATGTCTTCAAAGAGCATACGAAATTCCATTCATCCCCAACGATAAAAATAATATGAAAAGAATCCCGCGAAAGGCTGGCCATGTCTGAATTTGTGCTGCATTCGTGTTTGTCTTAGTTTTTTGTTTTGCCATTTAATATTTTTACAATTTTAATGATGTGCAAATAGAGACAGGGGCAGAGACAGAGACAGAGACAGACAAGTAGAGAGCGAGCGAGAGAGAAAACAATGTGCCGCGCGCGCGTTTAATCAAAATCAATGTAATTAAAATAAAGGCAAATAAAACATTGAGCTGCTGCGACTGAAGGGGTTGACTGTGTAGTGCGCCTGTGTGTGTGTGTGTGTGTGTGTGTGTCATGGTAAGGGAACTTAAGTAGCTGCCAGCAAGCAAAATCAATCAACGTTTAAATGTCAGAGACAAACGTTAAGGCACTCGCAGCAGTCGACGCCGACGTCGACGTCTACATTCGCTGACCAAATAACGTTCTTGCTATCATATGCTTTTAACCACCCAGAGCCACCTAGCACCACCCAGTGCCTGCCGCCCCGCACTCCACTCTCCACACTCCCCACTCCCTACACCTTGTCGCGCCCTCATTTGGCAGCCAACGTGCGTTCAGCTCGTCTCTGTGGAATATGAAAATACATCAAAGTAGCCAAAGCCAAAGCCAAAGCCAACAATGACGACGACGTCGGCCTCATTCGCGTCCTCTTCCTTTGCCTCTTCCACTTCCACTTCTACTTCCTCTTCCTCATTCTCATTCCCATTCCCATTCTGCTCTGCATTCTCCAGTTCGTCCTTGTCCAGACTCCTCCCCCTTCGTCCGCTGCCTTCCCTGCCCCTTTGCATTGTCGTTCATTTTCGTTTCGGGCCAAGTTAAAAAAAATTCGCTTTTTGCGGGCGCAAAGTGAAGCGTTTAAATTTTAATAAACCACTCATTTTAATTTTGATTGTCACGGGGCAACAGAGTGGAGGCTGCGAGTGGAGGTGGGAGGGTGGTGTGAGTTTGGGGTGGGTCAGTCAGTCAGTGGATGCTCCAAGCTGCCCAGCTGCCCAGCTGCCTCTTATCCGTGTGAATGTGCGCTTAAATGAATTGACTCTTTGCATTTGAATAAAAGTGAATCGGAGCACCCGTGAGCTGGTTCAGAAAAGAACATCGAGCAGAGTTCCACTAATAAAGCACTTTTAATAGAGCAAAGAGAGCAATCATTCCACATCTCATATTAAGTATGCTGACAAATTGACTACATTTGCCAATGTTGTCAGATTGCTGGCATAAAACACAGTGGCAACACTGGTAACACTGCAGCATACATAGCTGACAAACTTTTGCCAATCGCAAATAAATACATTTCCAGACTCAACTCAACTACTGCAAAAGTCAAAAGGTAAACAAGAGAGCCAACTAGGATATACCCTGAACAACTAGGAGATACCCTGAATTTCTACAAAGAGCTGATATTCCAATCCTTCTACATTTCTTTTCGGCATACATAACATAGGGTGACATCCTATGTCATATGTCCGTATTTTCCAAAGTACGTAGTTATCCCTAGATCTTACGCTAGTCAAATTATCGATTTTAATCGATAATAAAGAAATGGGATATAAAATAATACTACTACTACTGATACTGGTACACACGAGCACAAATTCAAAATTTTGAATCTGTCAAGTCTCAGCTTGCCGCCATGATCAAAAATATATATTCTCTATGAGGTTTTCAACGACTTCTGCCCGTTACATTTATTTTCACACAACCATTATGCCCTGATTTCGCACTTTCGATGAGTTCAGGGCATACAAAAATCACTTAAATCGATTTGTCGCTGATCAATTATCGAATACTGTGAATTGATTCAGCAGCTGCACTAAAAAGTAGGCAATGAAATAAAGTATTGCCTAGTTTTTTGCGCGGCAGCAACGAAAAGACCAATTAAATTGATGGAGAGACCCCCAGTGTGGCGCGAGGCGTGGCGCTCAGTCAAAATGCAATTATAAATTGCAAATTAAATAGAATTGCAAAATAAATATTTAATATTAATAACAGCAAAAACAATTAAATAATCACGAAAAAATAAAACCAAGTAAATGAAATGAATGCAAATGCAACTGCAATTGCAATTGCAATGCAACAACAACAACAACAACAACAATAACAGTAGCAGCAGCTCAAATAAATTAATTAATAAAAAGCCAATTGGTCGCTTGCCTCCCACTGAGGCAGGCCGCCTGACAGCGGGCAGCGGGCAGCGGACATCTGGCAGCTGACGGCGTGGCATGTTCCGTGCGTCATTCTGCGACTCGTTTTTGTCTTGATTTTTATTATTTAATTTTTGAGTTTAAAAAATTTATGTAAATATTTAATTCACTTTGGTTCATTCCGACTCTCACGCCCACTCCCACTCCTGCTCCCTTTCCCTTTCCCACTCCCATTCCCACTCCCACTCCCACTCTTTCCTCATCTTCCACTTCCTTCCGCTGTGCACCCAACGAAAAAAAAGAAGCATAGCCGCGGTCAACAGTTCAGGCGCATTTTGTTTTTTTTTTGTTCACTTTCGGGTATCAGCAAATTGTGGAAAAAAATTTATGAAAATAAATAAAACTGACGCGAATATCAGCAAAATTGTTTTCTTGCTTAATGTGCATTTTGTGACAGCCCGACAAATTTTGAACTATCAATACGGGTTTTCCCATGACAAGGGCAACAAAAGAGGACTCCGTACACATCTATACGCATACACACTCATATTCGTCAGTTAACACACAAATGTGTTCAATTAATTAATGTGATTGATTAGCTGTGCGGCAAATGAAGTGAAGTGTACAAACGCCTAGGGATAACAATAACGTTATCGACGCATATGTCGCCTGACCACAAACAGAAAAAAAGAAATAATACGTTTACATGTCACTCAATGAACACACACACACACACGATGGGAGAGAGAAAGAGAGAAAAGCCAGCAATGCAATTAGCCGGACTTTTATTGTTGTTGCATCAATTACCTAAAAATTAAGTCAACTGTAATTGATATATATTAATGGAAATTTGTGTTAATTAAATGCACGCATGTATATATTTGCGCCCGAGTGTCTGTGTATGTGTGTGTTTGTTTGTGTATTTCTCTTTCACTAAGCGATCAATCGCAAGAAATTTTCGAAGTAGCGACCACAAATACTCTCACTCAACGACAACGCCAACAACTTATCTGCCTCCTCTCTCTCTCTTAGTCGGCCCATAAGCTTTAAAGTACTTAATTCAATCAACATTATTTCTGTTGACCAGCGGCGGCTTCAGCGACGTCGCCTCTCTTTGCATTTCGATCAATTTTATTAATAATTCAATCAGTCAAAAATTATTTGAAACGCCCCAAAGGAAAACAAAAAAGTTTTCCGCTCTCTTCTTTTCCTTTTTTTATTTCTTGCTCGTTTTAGCGGCTGCTGCGCCGACCGCGACGTCAACGGCGACGCTTATATTGTATGCTTTGCTTTGCTTTGCTTTGATTTCGCAGTCGACATATCGCTTAGAGAACGAGAGCGAGCGAGAGCGCTGCGCAAGATGAAACACCAAGGAGCAGCAGCAGAGACGACGGGTCGAACGCCGAACGTCGAACGTTGAGTTATTTGCACAGCGCGGTCGTAAGAAAAAGAAGCAAAAAAGAAAAAATAATCATAAAAAAAAAACCAAAAACAAACCCAAACGAAAGCAAATCAAAACGACAAACAAAACAAAACGAAATGCGACGTGGCGCAGCGCAATATGGTAAGAAAAAAAAAACGAAAACATGAAATAATTCCATTAGTACAATTTCTTTTGCAAGTACAAAGAGTAAATATGGCTGCTCGGGCAGCAGAATGGGAGAGCCGCATATGCTGTGCGTAAGTTATTGAGAGGACGAGCGGCAGGGGGAGTCAGCAACTGAGCGAGTGAGCGAGTGAGTGAGCGAGTGGGCAAGTGTGTTGGGTAAGTGTGCTGAGTAAGTGAGCGAGAGACTTGACTCATAGGCCTACTTTGCCCGCCGACTTCTGTTGACCTACTGCCCGCATCCTTTACTAAAACATGTTTGCAATTAAGCTTGAGCAAATGCAAATAGTTGTTGGCACCCAAACAGAAATTAACCGTTCGAGCTGAGGCGACGGCGCCAGAGACTTTTCCCCTTGCGGCTGCAATAAACTCTGCTGCAGCAGCACAAAATTGTACACAAACTATCAAAAATATATTTAACTTTCAATTAGACAATTGAAAATAACAACAATGCAGCCATTTTATGAGAGACAAGGAAATTAACAGTATACGAAGGAACTAGTTCCGATAACTATTTGCAAAGGCATACTAATTCCAACTAACTGGTTCAAATCAATAAACTAGTTTAAAAGACTAGATTCTTCACTAGACAGAACTGAGCTGGTTCGCGCTTAAAATCTGACTACGTATGCAGAAGCTCTCGCCCTCCCTCTCCCACACATACACCGTTTGTCTATCTGTGCAAGCGACTACAATCAAAAACAAATTCAATCAAATTTACAAACCACATTTAGCTAACGAGTGCCAACAACAGCAACAACAACCGCAAAAAAATAAAACGGGCAACAGCCAAAGCAGCGGTGGCAACAACAACAACAACAACAACGACGGCTGCGGCCAATTAAAAAATATACGACTCGCGCACAAAAGTATGCAACGAAGGCGGACGTCAACAGCGACGGCCGCTAATTAGCACCATTGGGAATTTGCGCTGGCAGAAAACTTGCGTAAGCGAAAGACAGCAACAGCAGAAGCAGCAACAGCAGCAGCAGCAAGCAAAAGGAAGTTGCCAGCCAACTTGTGCAAACATCAAAGAGCAGCAGCAGTAGCAGCATCAGCGGGAGCAGCAACGCCAACGTCGACAGCAAGCAAAAGGAATTATGTGCATAAATGCCGACTATGACACTGACGAGCACACACACATATATATACACAGTTACATGCATGCATAACTCTCTTAAAACACATGTTCGAGAGGACGTGAATGCAAGTGGAAACGGAAGGAAGAGAAAAAGAAGACAGCGCACCAGCAGATAGCAGAACACAAGTCATACCTACAAACATATAATTGTAAATACAGTTAATATGAACGTAGCGTCGCTGCTGCAGTCCTGCTGCCACTGCTGCTGCTGCTGTAGCCGTCGCTTCGCTGGGCCACTTTTAATTTACGAAATGGTGTTGATTTAACGGCAGTCGTCGTCCTGACAGCGCGCGCGCCTTCGCTCGCGCCCAGCCAGCGTAGGCGTCTGCAGTGTAGGCATGTGTAGCTAGCTAGAGTGAGAGCGAACCATAAAAAAGGTGGGGAAGAAGAGAAGTGGAGAGAGAGAAGGAGAGAAAGTGCCGCAAGTCCAGCGTGGGCAGCACAAAAGAAACTTGTAAAATTCTGGGCAATTGTGTGGCGGACCAAGTAAGAGACAACATTATTAATATCATCATCATCATGATGATGATGATTTTCATCATTGTCATGCCTATCGCTGGCTTTGGTTTTAACTGAGCTTTTGCTACAGTTGCTTGTTGTTCTTGATGCTGCTGCTGCTGCTCTTTCATTTTTTGGTAAACGATTTTTACTGATTAATAAAAGTTACCGCCGCACACACACACACACATACACACACACACGAACCAAAAACTGCGCCAGCGATAATCAAAAGGGTGTGCAATTTTAATTGAGCAATTTAATTACATATGTAAGCAAAAGCCAAACGACAACAAGAGGCAGTGCCAAAGTGAGTAACAGACAGAGCAGCAGCAGAAAGAGAGAGCGAGAGCGCGAGTGAGTGAGTAAGTGCAGAAGTGGGCTTTGCGCTGGCTTACAGACGCTCGCTCACATAATTAGCAAGCAGAGCGGAGAGAAGCTGACGTTTGCTGCGTGCTTGTATATGCGTGTGTGTGTGTGTGTGTGTAGGTGCACACTTTTTGTTTGTGTTGCGAGAGCTTTCATTTTCGGTATTTAGGTTTAAGTTTGTAATTAGTTCGTCAGCGCCTGCGAGCAGCAGAGGCAACAGTTATTGCCCTTCCCCCTTGCACTTCCCCTTCCTCCACTGCCTGCAGTGTGAAATATGAAAAATCTCATGAAAGCTTCTTCGCACTTAGCTATTGAATAATAATTAATTATTATATGATGCTTTGTTGCGCGGACTAATTAACTCAAAAATAAGCTAAAAAGCCGTTAGTCAATTTTTTTTAGGGAAAATCCTTCAGCTGCTTGCATTTGCTCTGTGCATTGGTGCTGTAAGAGGAGTCGCGTGTACACTGGGAATCGGGTAAATAAGCGAATGAGAGTTGAGTAATTATGATTTACTAATTAGCAAACACACAACACGCACCTCCACACACACAGACACACACACAGCTGACAAACTTTGGCAGCATGAAAACTGGACGCGAAAATCAAAACGCGTCTGCCAATTGCAAAGCCCAGCCTCCCGCAGCAGCATAATGGAAGCAGGAGGGGTAAAGAGCGAGCGAGGCGGCAAGCACAGGCTGTGCGCCTGGGGGGGCGTGGTGATGGAGGCGGTGTACACAGAGTCCGAGCGACTAGCGCGTAAGTCTATTAATTAGCTATAACTGCAATGGCTGCTACTGCAGCAAACGCAACGGCAACGATTGCGATTGCGATTGCGATTACTATTGCGTAGCATACACATGCATGCCCCTCTTTGGTTCCGCCCCTGAGCAACCGTTAGATTTGTAACGAGGATTTGCGCATCAAATTCGCTAATTGTTTTTGCCTTTTGGGGTGTGTGAGCGCGCGCGCGACTATGTGTGTGTGTGTGTGTGTGTGAGATAGCGAAGCAAGTGTTGGCTGTAGGTTGCACACTCACACACACACACATTGCAATTGCCGTTACTGTTGCTGTTTGTTGTTGTTGTTTTGGGGCAGCACAAACAATTAGCGTAATTTCAATTTCGTTCAAAATTTTATAAGCAGCCGCCGCTTTCTGTATGTGACACAGCCCTTACTTTATCACCCCTTACTGCGACCCGCACCCCGCCACCTGCAACCAGCGCACTCTGGCTCCCTCTTTTGTTTCAGCTGTTGGTTTTTGGGCACATTTAAGCCGCTGGCAACAATTTTGTGCGCACTTTTGACAGCCCAAAGCCCCAAAAAACCAACATGCACACACACACCCACGCACACACACATACACACTCACACACACGCCAACACCCACCAATTGCCACTTAAAAAAAAAAAAAACCAAAAAAATTGCAGTTTGTACAATAGCTAGGCATCAGCCCGCCCTTCACTCTGCTCGACACTGATTACGCGTCGCGTTCATCAATCAACTTTAAATGCGAATTAATAAACAAAACAAAACAGTAAACCAAAAACTATTGTCACCACAACTTGTATGTCAATAGAATACCCTGTAAATGCAGATATTAAACAATTTGCACACAAGACATATACCAATGTCTTTTAGAGAGTTCGAATAATAATAATAAAAAAGGTAAACATTTATACATTTATATGTATGCACGTGCATTGAATATTTAAATCTCTCTCTCTCTCTCTCTCCCTCTCTCTCTCTCTCTTCCTCTCTCTCTCTCCCTCTCTCTCTCCCTCTCTCTCTCTCTCTCTCTCTCCCTCCCTCTCTCTCTCTCTCTCTCTCTCTCTCTCTCTCTCTCTCTCTCTCTCTCTCCCTCTCTCTCTCTCTCTCTCTCTCTCTCTCTCTCTCTCTCTCTCTCTCTCTCTCTCTCTCTCTCTCTCTCTCTCTCTCTCTCTCTCTCTCTCTCTCTCTCTCTCTCTCTCTCTCTCCCTCCCTCCCTCTCTCTCTCTCTCTCTCTCTCTCTCTCTCTCTCTCTCTCTCTCTCTCTCTCTCTCTCTCTCTCTCTCTCTCTCTATCGCTATCGCTATATGATAACTATCTCTATATGATCTCTATCTCTATATGATCTCTATCTCTATATGATCTCTAACTCTATATGATCTCTATCTCTATGTATCTCTCTCTCTCGCTTTATATCACTCTCTGATTGGATTTCTCACACAATCTCTCTTTCTTTCTTTCTTCCTTTTTTTCTCTGGCTCTGCCTCACTCTTTCTGTCTTTTCTTTCTTTTTCTGGCTCCATGTCTTACTCTCTCTTCTTTCTTTGTTTTTTTCATCTTTAATTTTCATTCTTTTTTTCTCTCTCTCTCTCTCTCTTTCTCCCGCTTTCCTTCTTTCCTTCTCACTTTCGCTTTCTTGCCTTTATGTTTTCCTCTCTCTTTCTGCTCCTTCTCCCTCTTTCTCTTTCTCCCTCTCTCTTTCGTTCTTTTTTTCTCTCTTTTTTCCATTGTTCTTTCCCTCTTCCTCTCTTTATCTCTGCATCCCTCTATCTCTCTATATCTATCTATCTACAGCGTAGCATACTTCTTGGGATATTTGTAGTACCCTTTGCCTGCAACAGCTAACTGCTAAATAGCGGCTCTAGATCAACAAAACAACCAAAATCTTCTACACCTGCCCGCTTCCCTAACTCTATCTGCGGAAGTGTAACAAAAATTTTCATTTGCCAATCAGCCAGGTGGGGGCGGGGGCCGGAGTGGGGGTTCGCAGCGAGTATCCATTGCTGCAGAATTGTTTTTAGTTTTTGGGCGCATTTTCTCTTTTTTTTGCTGGCTTTTTCTTTCAACTGTTGTGTGTTCGAGTCAGTGTGTGTGTGTGTGTGTGTGTAGGTCGTGCACAAAAAGAATTTTTAACTAACACAAAATGGCTCGTTGATTTGAGTAAAATGGCTAGAGGGAGAAAAAGAGTGGGGTGGCGAGATCTAGCGAAAGAGAGAGAGAGAGAGAGAGGGAACGAGAAGTGTGCGGCTTACGGCTGACTGCCGTTAGCTTGGCAATACACACCGCCCCGCCCCCCACCGACGACTACTGCGCCCACATGCTTGCCTAAAAGTTCAATTGCAATCTTGTTAGCTGCACACCTGGCTGCCTCTGTGTGTGTGTATGTGTGAATGCCTGTTGCCTGGTTTATTAATGTTGACCGTCAATTATGTTTTAATTGTCATAAAAGGTTTCCTCTCTGCACACAGAGACAGAGAAAGAGAGATAGAGAGTGAGAGAGAGAGAGAGAGAGAGAGAGAGAGAGAAAGCAAAAACATGCAAATGCCACTGCAAATGGCAATGGACAGGTGGCAACACGTGCGTATGAGCTGCTTCCTCCTCTCTCTCTCTCTCGCTCCTGCCACGCCCCCCGGCAACTGTGTACAAACAATAAAATTCAACTGGGATAAGCTACTGCAAAAAGCGACAACAGAAGCGTAACCTGCACAAGACCAGAGGTTGACAGGGTATGGAGGGGGCGTGGGAGTCGAAGGGGCTGTGTGTAAATGGATTTGCAGAGAGAGAGAGAGAGAGAGAGAGAGAGAGAGAGAGAGAGAGAGGGCGAACGAGACATGTAGTAGGGCAGTTGTTTGGCAAGGTGAGCGAGCGAGCGAACCGACCGAGCGAGCGGTCTGCTTGTCAACATGACCAAAAGGCTCAGCAGCAGTTTTACAGTCAATGTGCACACACATACACAAACATGAGTGTATTCTCGTGTATGTGTGTGTGCGTAAGACAAAAGCCAACAGTTGACAGCTCTCTGTGTGTGTGTGTGTGTGTGTGTGTGTGTGTGTGTGTGTGTGTGTGTTGGTTGCAGTCGCTCGATTGGCTGGCAGGCAATTTGCCAACTTACTGCAAAGATCAGCAAAAATGTTTTTAAACCCTCTCCCACTCTCCTCCCCTTGAACACCCCTGACCACACCGCTCTCCCCGCTCGCCCATACGCTGCAGCGTGTAACAAGAGTAAAGCTAATTGCGCAGAGCTTTTAACCGTCGCGTTAATTGAATTGAATTGCAGCAGGTGATTGCAGGTGATGGGTGTTGTCCTTGTTTGTCCCACTGTCGCACAGTGGAGCAAGCGCATTTAAATCACACACATGTACAAACCAAAGCAATGTAGGATATAATTGGCATAAGTGCAGAGAGTGAGCAATGGCAGGCTAAATAATATGAAATCGATAATTATCGAAAGTATATAGAAGATCGATAAGTCAAGTGAAGCTGCGGTTTTTGGCAGTGTGTGTGTGTGAAAGTCAAAAACTATAATGATCGATAAATGCAGTTATCGATAAATGCAAATATTGCTGGACATAAAGAAGGTAGGATGGGAATAACTACAACGTATCTAAAATTAGATATTTTCGATAATTAACACATTTAAAGTTATCGATTGCTTAGCGCTTGTATGAAAGGAATGAAACAAAGAAAATAATTGCATCAAAATTGACCTGAAAGTAGATACTTTCGATAGTTATCGATAACATATCTAAAAAGATATATATTGATTACATATAGTTGTATATGGATATAAATAATGTATGTAACGTACAAGGAACATCTAATGTTTCGAATATACATCGATGCCTTATCGATAACATTTTTCTAGGCCGCTTCGTGAACTATGAGTTTAATTATTATTAGAGAAAGAATGCAGGATGCAGTATGCAGGACGTAGAATGAAGGATGGAAGATGAAAGATGAAGAATGATGGACAGGATGCGCACGCATCAGGATAATAATAGGTGGGCAGTGCAGGGCAGCGCAGGGCAGATTGATGCGCTTGGGGGATTAATTGTAGCATTTAACAAATGTGACAGATTGACGACGACGACAGCAGCAAGAGCAACAGCAGCAGCAGCAGCAGCAGCATCAGGACATGAGCAGCCGTTGTCCTGACAGACATATTTACGCTGCTTTTTTCTCTTTTTTTTTTTTTTTTTTGTTTTGTTGCTTCTGTTGCTGGCAATTTATGAAATTCGTTTTTTGCCTACGTTGTGATTATTTATTCAAAATGTAAAAACAATCGGAGGCAACTGCAGCCGAGGAGCAGGCACAGAATGGGGCGGGGCCGAGGGGGGATGGAGCACAGAGCTATTTATTAAATAAATGAATAACACAATTTATGCATGACGAACATTTATAATTACATTTCGAAATAATTTAATTAAAATTGTTAACGCTTGATTGAAGCTTAATCGCAATGGACAGGTGATTGCAACAACAGCAGCAACTTAATTAAATTAGCCTATGAATGCGACAACAACAAAAACAACAGCAGCAGGAGCAGCAGCAGCAGCGAAGTCAACCAACCAATCGACTCGTATCTATGAAAATGCATCTACCGCCTTTTGCCCTTGTGCCACGCCCCTCTCGAGCGGCACCCACCCACTCAACTACCAAATGTCAAACAATTTTTTGACAAATTTGTCGCACGACAAATAAAAGAAAAGCGAAGGCAAGCGCTTGTAGTGGGTGGGCGGTGCGGTGCGGTGCGGTGCGGTGCCCGCCAACCACATATGGCATGGGCCACACATGTGGAACGCCGGGCGAGAGGCATTCGGCAAACAAAACTGATCAGCAGCAACAGCGGTAATTAAAAGCCAACCAAATGTCCAAATACCAAAGCCACACAAATAAAAACCAAACCAAATACAAATACACACACACAGACGCATATACACCCACATACACACACACGCACATGGAACACCTTGCCACAAGCAACAAAATGATAAAAAAAAAAAAACGTGCAAAAGAAAATGTTGAGCCAATTGCTACAAGACGCCACAGCAAACTCGAAGAGTTGAACATGCCAACAGATACCCTGTAAAACGTTGAGTTGATACAAGCAGAGTTCCTATAGAACAAATTTAAGCGACCCTGAAGTGAAGGTATTGATTCAAGTTATATGCTATAAGGTAGCAAGTATATGATATAAGGCCTCAAGTCTATTATAAGGATAAATAAGCTCTGTAGAAAAGAATCTCTCAACTTATCTCTGCTATCTATTAGCAATTATTTGGCGCTGGTTTTTAGAAGAGATAAGTAGTTCTTTTATGATAGCTGAATGGGTAAAGTTGACTTTCAGGCAGAATATCACAGAATACCAACTAATGAAGATGGAAGATGAGAAGGCAATAGAAAAACGATAAATTAAGAATAAAAAAATATATACAAAATATAGAGTATTGAGTATATATAAATATAGAAAGCTGATTTACTAGAGCCCCCCAATAAGGTAAGGGGAAACAATTCCCGAACTGTTTGAAAACTTGTTCGAAAGTAAAAGAAATACTGTTCTATTCGATTGAAGCATTTGTAAACTAGTTCGAAGTAATAATAATATTAGATATATATATATTTAAAATCGAAAAGAGTGTGCCACAGCTAAGGACTTTATGCCTTGCTTAGAGTATCTGTAAATAGTAAGCTAATAGCCAAACGCACACAGCTAAATAAAGCAAGCAAGTAGCCAAACATCCACACGCACCCACACCCACACACATGCACACAAAATCAACACACACACACACACACACATTAGCTGTATCGTATGTAAATATGTGTTGGTTATGCCCACAAATCAATTAAGTCGATTGAGGCGCCACAGACATGACCAGGCCAAGAGGGGTCTGCACGTACGCTTCAGTGGGCGTGGCTATGGATTGACGCAAAGCCAAAAGCCAAACGAACGATTTCGAGCAGTTCAAAATATTGGGCAAATGTGAATAAGCTAAAGCTCAAAGCCAAAGCCAAGTGAAGCGCAGCAAAAGGTGCGCGGTTTACAGCATTTCCTTTAGCTCTTTGTGATCTGCCAATGCACAAAAGACCCGAGAAACGAAACAGAACTATGAGACGATTGTAGAAGACTTTGCGAATTCCTGAAACTGAAGAAGAGTTTGAATTTAATAGAGATGCACAGCTTGACTAGGCCCAGAGATCTACAAGAACTAGGAACTAAACGATTGCACCCTCAGGTCTTAACTTAAAAATAGATAATAGATCGGCAGGAGCGTTACCTCTGCGCGCTGAACTCTAAAACTCTTCAGCTCCTTCACCTATGCACTCAGTATTCCTTATTTACCATAACCTTAAAAATATATATTATTAATTTCCGTTTACATGAAGTCGCTCAAAAGCTAGCGAGCATTTATCTCTATGAATACTTCATTATACAAAATTTCCTTTAAATATATATATTTTTCTTAAGACTTTTTCTGTTTAATTTGTTTATTATAGGGCAACTAAATAAAAGACTGAAGATATTGGATTATTAAAAAATGATTATCTTGTGAATTTACAAGCTATCGCTTAAAAGTAGGCATTACTT
Source organism: Drosophila meridionalis (assembly GCA_035045145.1). Classification (NCBI taxonomy): domain Eukaryota; kingdom Metazoa; phylum Arthropoda; class Insecta; order Diptera; family Drosophilidae; genus Drosophila; species Drosophila meridionalis. The sequence goes on along the minus strand of JAWNPG010000012.1, from coordinate 1,031,123 downwards.
TTGATGCAACGAGATGAGATTGTCATCAAAGTGCATAAGGATACAAAGAGCAGTACCTGCTATGAAATTTCATTCCGTTTCCCCAATGGGCATAGACATAAATTTTTAAACCAGTTTTTAGGAATCTTGGCTTGATGCTTACGCTCCAAAAAGATAAAAATTATAGGGTCTTGCTTGACAACTTAAGATAAATATGGCGGATATCCAACGCCCCCTCCTCTGTAGATGAGGTTATCAGTAACTTAGCTATTCAATTCCTAGGTCTGCAACTGCAGAAGATATCACGCCGCGCCCACTGTGGGCGTTGATATATCCGCCATATTTATCTTGAGATGCCAAAGCAAGTATGCATTTGAAATTGCAACTTTCTAACACTTCAACTAATAGCATTTCTGACATACCGAAAAATATATTTTTTGATTTGCCACGCCCCCAGTGGTCGTATCGGACTTGGCACTATAAATGCGAATATATAAGCCAACTATCAGAATCTCTAGCTTCTATAGCGTCGGACTGACGGGCACTACACAAAACCAATATACACCTTTCCTTTTTAGGAACAGTGTATAAAAACTAGACGGAAAACTTGAAATTTGCATCTGAACAATTTGCTTTTGGCAATGCACAAAAGTAGGCAACTTTTTTAAAAGTCAATTCTTAGAAGTCTTTTACAATTGCAGAGATATATTCGAACAATAATGAATATGCATATATTTATATATACATATATATTATATTATCATACAAATGTTCAGCTACCTTAGTTAAGATCTATTGCTTGATTATATTAAAGCATATATATTTTCGTTTATTATTTTGTATTATATTTACTGAATCTTTTATTTACCTATATTTATTAGCATTGAGTTGAGTTGCGTTAACAAATTTTACGCTTGCTACAAAGTGGACAACACATTTTGTTCGCGTCTTAATTTTGGCTATGAATTTGTAAAATATGCTGCAAGAGCAAGAGCAACAACAGCAGCAGCAGCAGCAGCAGCAACAACCAATTAAACAGACCTAGCCGACAACAAACAAAACGCTAGCAGCAACAACAACAGCAACAACAGCAGCAACAGCTCGACAAACAGCCGAAGTCGAGAGCCAGAGCCGAGCAACGCAGCAGCCGAAGGACTCACACAGCTGACAGCCACAGCGCTAGCTGGCTATCTGTGTCTGTGTGAGAGTGTGTGTGTGTGTGTGCGTGTGTGTGTGTGTGAGTGACTGCCTTCTCGTGCTGGCTATAAAATACGCCATGCAACACGAGTCGTTCATCAGTTCGCATTTGTGCTGCACACGTGACGGATCACAACTACATTTTTTTTTGTTGTGCCAAAACACAAACGAACATCAACAACAACAGAAACTCTAACGTCGCCCCTCGCGTTTGTTGTTTGTTGTTTCATCTCCTTTTTTTTATGTTTACAAATTGGTTAACTGGCAGCAGCAGCGGCAGCAACGGCAATGGCAGCAGCAACAGCAGTCGCCTGCCAACCACTGCCAGCAGCAACATGTCCGTCGTTGGCGTTGGCGGCGTCATGTCCACGCCGCCGGATGTTATCCTAGAGGTGGGTCCGGCGCCAAGCAGCGTGCGCTTTGTGGCGCACGCTCTCGTCCTGGGCATGCACAGCGGCTACTTGCGCTCGGCCATACGCATGGACGAGGCAACGGCAACGGCAGCAGCAGCTGCTGCAGCGGCGGCCACGGCCAACACCAATACGGCAGCAACAGTTGCTGCTGCGGCGGCAGCGGCTGCTGCTGCTGTTGCTGCTGCCGCCGCTGGCGGCGAGCTGCTGCTCTACTTGAGCAACGTGACGGCCGAGCAGTTCGCGCCGCTGCTCACCTACATGTACACGGGATATTTGGACCTGAACGTGGACAACATATTCGCCGTGCTACTGGCCACGCATGTGCTCCACATGCCGCGCGCCCTGGAGATCTGTCGGTAGGCACTCGACTCGACTCGACTCGATTCGAACCGAATCGAATCGACTCTCTCTGCTTTCCTTTGTTTATTTTCATTATATTATTTGTTGCACTCAGTTCGTTTCTGGCTCGCGCCCAGACGGAGGGCTACTTGAGCGGCAGCCCGGCCAATCCGCATCAGCTGCAACTGGCAGCGGCCTCTGCTACCGCGGGCGGCGGCGCCTCCAAGATCATACGACCCATTGCCAGCAAGGCGACGCTGCCCAACTTTGGGTTCTTGCCGGCGGCAGCATTGCCGCCGCCGCCGCCCCCGCCAGCGCCAACAATTGCTGCCGCGGCCAGCTACTTGCAGCAGCCAATGGAGCCGGAAGAGATGCAGCTGCAGCTAGCTGAGCCCCAGCAGCCGCTGCAGCCGCCCGACGAGGAGGAGGAGGATGTCGAGGTGTTCATCGACAGCAACACGGCCACGGACAATGAGCTGGACACGGAGGACTGCAATGTGTCGGTGGTGAGCAGCTTGGCCAGCAGCAGCGCAACCAGCAGCCTCAACATAGAACGCGTCGATGCCAGATCGAAGCAGGCAACGCCAACGCCACCGCCACCTCCGCCGCCACCAGCAGCAGCAGCGGAAACAACAATTGCTGCTGCAACGGGCGCCCACAAGCTGCGACGCAGCGCTAACAACAGCAGCAGCAGCAGCAACAACACACGCAAAGGTCTAAGCAAACGCAGTAACCACAGCAGCAGCAGCAGCAACAACAACAGCAGCAACAGCAACATCAACAACAGCAATCGATTGCCGGCAGCCAAGGCAACATTGCCTGCAGCAGTGCAGCTGGAGACAGCAACACAGGCATCAAAGTTCATCATCGACGTGGCCAGCTGCGATGGGCCCGTGCGCTTCCGGCGCATCTTGAACACGGCGTATGGCCACAAGCCGGACACCTTGAGCTATGAGGCTGGCGAGCAGCAGCGCACGCAGCAGAGCGTCAGCTACTCGTTTCATCAGCAAATGGCGCGCGCCATAAGCAGCCAACAGCGGCAGCAGCAGCAGGAGGAGAACGAGAACAGCAGCGACGCAGCAGCAGCAACCACTGCCACAGCAGCAACTGCAACGGCAGCAACAGCAGCAACTGCTTCAGGCACTACTACAACTAATCAGCGCAAGCAAACGCATGCGGAGCTGTTCGTCTGCGTTTACTGCAAACACACGTTCAAGTCGCAATATTGCTACCAGAAGCACGCCAAGCGCCACTTGAATCCGCTCAGCCTGGACAAGAAGTTAGCGGAGACGCCGGACAGCGGCAGCAGCAACGAATTGCTCTGTGTAACAGCAGCAACAACAGCGGCAACGGCTGCAGCAGCGGCAGCAACAACGGCTACGGCCACAGCGGCAACAGTTGCTGATGGCAACTTGGCTGCCTCGGCGTTGCTGCGGCGCGAGGTTCGTCCCTTGGACATGAATGTCCAGTATTATCCGTGCAAGACGTGCGGAAGCAAGTTCCCCAGCTACTATTTTGTGCACAAGCATCGCAAGTTGTGCCATGCGGAGGAACTTGACAACAATAACACCAGCACGAGCAGCAACAATAATGGCAACACCAACAACAACAACAGCAGCAACAATTTGACCAGCAGCAACAACAGCAGTAGCAGCAGCAGCAGCAACAGCAGCGCTAGCGGCAACACTAAGCGTGAAGCTGTAACAGTTGCCGGCTCTTTCGATGCAGCCAACTAATCTAAACTAATCAAATATCGATTAATTATCGGATTTAGCACGCGCACACACGCACGCACACACACGCACGTACTTTTTTTTGTGAATTGCTCTAAAGTTCGAATAAATAAAAGTTAATTAAACAAAAGTGTGAATAGTTTGCAATATAATCGCTAAATGATTCGATAACATATCGATTAATAGCTTTCGAGAAGAATTCAAAGTGCTGACTATAAATATTCACAAAGCTGTCAACACTTTCACCAATAATCAAAACAATTAACATTGTTATCGATAACATATATTGATCGATAAATCGATCAAAGTTCAAGTTAGCACAATATGCTCAACAAATAGTTAATGCAATTGAATAACTACAGAAAGTAAGCACTATAGCATTGTTATTGTTATCGATAAGTGCGATTATCGATATTCCCTGATATCGAGTGCAACATTTGTGATTTCAAATAAACAATCGTGTAGCGATTAGTATAGACAGATATGCATATGCCGATAATACTTATCGATAGCACTTATCGATTGCTGTCAATCAAACTGACTCAATTTTGATTGCTGCTAATTAGCTGGCTGGACAGTTCGGATGCTTCGTCTCCTTCTGACTTCCACCGCCCCTTGGCCTTACCCCGCCAACCCTTCTGCCTGCCTCGCGCTTCTTGCTTCTCGCTTCTCGCTCTTTTGTGGCAAAGATGGCGTCGGTTAACGCAAACAAACGTTGCGGCAATTTAATAATTAAATTAAATCACTTGCATAATAAAAAAGACGTTTACAAAAATTTTAATTTAATTGCGTTTAATTAACTCGCCAGGGAGATGACAGAAAACAAACGTTGGCGTGGAGAAAGAGGGTAGACAACGAAGAGAAAGTGCGAGGGGGGAGGAGGTGGAGGATGCGACGATGGAGAAAGAGACTGGAGAAGAGGTAAAGCGGTCGAGCTGTAGCTGCAAACAAACCGCAGTGAGTTGAGCTAAATGACAGACGGACGGACAGATGGCGAGAGGCCGACCCACTGAACCACTCAACCACCCCCACGAACCACCCACTTGGACTAAGGCGAAAACGTGGCAGGCACAAATCAAGCATCCGCAGGTTGAGCTGAGCTGAGCTCAGCAGCAGTTGGACTTGAGGCGTATGCAGATGCATCAACTATTCATCGGGGACAGTCGAAAAAAGAAGCCAAACAGAACAGAACAGCGGAGTAGCAGGAGGATGGAAGGAGGGGGAGCTGGGGTAAACACTTAATATTCTGCGATTCAACACAAAGGCAGGAAGAGCGATAATTGGGAAAGCGCGGAATGCATTTTTGATGAGCCACAAAGGACGAATGACAGTCTACCAGCAAATGCAGTTCAATTGCAGCAGCAGCCGTTAAAATAAAAACGCGGAAAGCTTTCAAAGCTCCGCACAACTAGAAAGCTTAAAGGACAACTGGAAGAGCTCTTTCAAGCTGAAAAGCAAAGCTGCGGGAAAACTTTCGAATAGTCCTTGCTAAAAATATGTAAAGCCTTAAGCTTTCATTCACTATGATGAACGTACTAAAAGCGCTTTAAAGCTGTTTGAACTTTCAAGCTGACAGTTGTTGAATTAAATATTAAAAGTTGTCAAAAGGAAAACTTTCATAGTGCGGTTAGATCTAATAATATCTGAGTAATTTTATAAAGCTTATGCAGTTTCAAGCTTTAAGGACTTGAAAAGAGAGCTTGCAAGACGAAGATTTCAATCAGACTTTCCATAGTTTTCGATGTAGCTTTATAGAGCTTTTAGTATGTAACCTAAGCCTGTGAAGTTCAGGTCAGCAAAGTCCTCACTAATTTAAATAATGCAAGGAACTTTCCGAGATCTTCAGAGCTTTCAGTTATATTAAGCTCTGCCCAAAAGAGTTACACGAAACTTGTAGCACTTACCTTTGGCATCCAATGCCAGAACCTCGGAGGTGTTCAACAACAAATTGACCATGGATGTCGTTGACGTTGTCGTTGGCCTCGTTCCGGTTCCGGTTCCGGTTCCTGTTCCGGTTCCCGTTGCCGTTGTCAACGGCGACGATGCTGTCGATATCAGCGATGCGGCGCTAATGAACATCACCGATGAGGAGGACGACGACGAGGATGAGGATGAGGACGAGGAGGCGGGCGCCAGGCCGGAGCCTGCGCCTTTGCCATTGGACGTGACTTGAGTGGACGCATCGCTGGCGCTCGGTTTGATGTTGCTGTTGTTGTTGTTGCTGCTGTTGTTATTGTTGTTGTTGTTGACGTTTGACTCGCCAGGCGTCAGCTCGACGCGTTTCTTCTTGGCATCGCTGTAAGAAATAAGCGAAGGGAATTGGTTAAATATTGATCAGGAATTGTCGATAGCTCCGTTATCGATATACCAGCACAATTGCAGATCGATATCAACCTACAGATCTAACGATACATTTCTCTCTCTATCAGCCTCTCATTAACAACTTCACGTATACATATATCTAATCGATAGCTAGAGAATGACTCTTAACGATTACTATTTGATGATTGTGATTTATTTGTATCGATAACTTCATTCTCTCTATTATCCATCTATCTATGGACAGCTATAACTTTACAATAGATAAGCAATTTATTAATGTGAATATTGCCTATCGATAATATTACTTTCTCTAAATTGTGCCGATTTGAAAGTTATTCTTCTATTATCGATATCTTTATCTTATCACTATTTTATAGACAAGTATTTTACCAATGTAATTATTTTATAACGACAGCTTTTGCTCCTCTATCTCTTGTAGATTTAGAGGCTATTACTAACTTATCGATATTTTTATCGACAGGTTATCACTCCTTTATCCATAACTATCTTGTCATTGACATAATTTTTGACAAATACCATCAATTTCTCTTATTTTTATCGATTTATAAGCTATTATCCTATTATAGATATATTGATCAACAGCTTATCCATCATTAATTTCTATCTATATCTTTAGTTTCTCTAACGCTTATCGATTTATAAACTATTACCACCTCAACATATATTTATCAGCAGCTTATCACTCTAATATCGATAAATATTGGTAAATATCATTAATTCGTATTAAGAACTTTACTTCCTCTAACTCTTGTAGCTTATTACCACTTTTACGTATCGATATATTTTTATCTACAACTTATCACACTTTGGATAAGTATTTTACCAATGTAAATATTTTATACCGACAACTTTTGTTTCTCCATCTCTTGTACATTTATAACCTATTACCAACTTATCGATATATTTATCGGCAGCTTTTCAGCGATAACTTTTGTATTTCATCAACTGCACGTATCGAAATCTTTACTCTCGCCTAACTTGCATCGATTCCTGAATTTCTAGCTTTTGCTCTTTCACCGATAGTTCTCACTTGGCGATCGATAACTCACCTAACATCCGCATGCAGCTCGTTGCCGGCGCCAAGTCCTTCCACCTGGGCCGCCTTCAGCTTCTGGCCCAAGTAGTTACCAGCTGTCGTGGCCGTGGTAAGCGTTGCCACGCCGCTCACCGGCTCTGAGGCTGCAGCTGCCGAATTGGGCACGGCAAAGCCAACTCCCGCTGCTGCTGCTGCTGCTGCCGCAGTCGACGTCGTCTTTACGATTTTATCGCCAGTTACATTTGTCGACGTTGCAGCAGCTGCCGCTGTTGCAGCAGCTCCCGCTGCAGCATCATCCATGCCCGCTGAGGGCGCGGCCGCCTTGACATTGGCCATGACGACGCTCTGATAGCCGGGCTTGAAGCCATTGATGGCCACGCTAACCGCAGGCGTTGCCGTGGGCGTGGCATTGGCTGATGCGGCCCCAGTTGCTGCAAGGGAGACATAGAGAGAGAGAGAGAGAGAGAGAGAGAGAGAGAGAGAGAGAGAGAGAGAGAGAGAGAGGGAGATTGAAATTAGCTAAGACTCGAACAGGACTCTCCGCATCCTTCACTTACCACTGTAGCCATCGGCAGCCGCTGCCTTGCTCTTCCCGGCCAGCTGCTCGTCCGTCTCCGCCACCTGCTCCGCTGCCTTGGCGGCGCTCGCTGCCTTGCCTTCGCCTGGCTGGGACTTGGCTGCTTTGGACGTGGGCGCAGCGGCAGCAGCAGTCGCTACAGCTGCAGCTGCCTCAGCAGCAACATTCGCTGCTGCATTTGTTGTGGCTGCTGCTGCTGCTGCCGTTGCTCCTGCTGCTCCTGCTGCTGTTGCCGCTGTTGCTGGCGCTTCCTCCTCAGCGGTTTTGGCTTTGGCGTCGATGCTGCTGCCCGTTGAGATCTCCGTTTTAGCTGCTGCTGCAGCTGCTGATGTTGCATTCTTGTTCGCCTTGCCCGCATCAGCCTTGTCCGCAGCGGTTGCTGCTGCTGCCGCTGCCGCTGCTGCAGCCGACGACGACGAAGACGACGCTGTCGATGTTGCTGCTGCTGCTGCCCCAATGCTCGCAGTTTTGGCCACCTTCTCGCTGCCGGCGGCCGCCTCGGCAGCTTTGCTAACAGCGCTCGCCTTCTCGGCGGCACACTCAGCCGCCTTGGCGGCATCCGCTGCCGCCTTCTCGGCGACGCGCTCCCGCTCGGCGGCGCGCTCGGCCCGCTCGCGCTCGGCAACGGCGCTGGAGCGGTTGCCCGACTTCTGTTGCTGCTCGCGCTGCAGGCGCGTCGTGACGCCCGTCGTCAGCGAGTCGATGATGCACTGCGGCAGCTGGGCCTGCGCCTTGGCCGGGTTCCGGCTGCTGCGTGTGCGTTGGCGGGATTTGCGCAGCAGCTGCTTGTAATTCTCCGTCTTCTTGCTGAGGTAGTAATAGCGTACGCAGTCCTGCGGCGACTTGCGGTCCAGGCTGGCGGCGATCGCGCCGAAGTTCTTCGGATGCTGTAGGTACTTCTCCTTGAACGTCTCCTTCTCGCCGGCCGTCCACAGGTTGAGCGCCTTGCGCTCCTCGTGCACGACGATCATGTTCTCGATGCGCCCGTTCTCGTTGTGGTAGGCGCAGCGCCGCTGCCGGGCGTCGTGCATCAGAGGCGGTATCACGGCGTAGGAGCGCATCTTCTTGTCCTCGAGGGCCTGCTCCTGCAGCCCGTCCATGATCTCCTCGAGGTCCGCCTCGGACTTGATGCGCGAGCCGACGCGGTTGAAGCGCTCCTTGTCCTCGCGCTGCTTGCGCAGCTCCGTGAAGACCTTCTCGAAGAACTCCCGATTCTTGGCCTCGCGCGCCTTCCGCTTGGCGCTGCCCTCGGCCCGCTCGCAGCGACGCTGCCAGTCGGCCTGGTCCTTCGTGTACTTCTCCACCAGGCCCTGGTTGTGCTCCCAGCGATCGGCCTTCAGCTTCCGTATATGCACGAGCAGCGGCGCCCGCACCAGCGTCTGATGCCGCTTGATCAGCTGCGACAGCGCCTCCACGTCCAGCGGCTGATTGTAGAGCGGCAGCCAGGGGCGGGCCGTGCTCTTCGCGCCGCCCGCCTCGCTCACCGCGGAATGTTGTGCGGCGGCCGTCTTACGGTTCGCCTCGTACACGCTCTGGGCCAGCATTTGGGCGCGCCAGCCCAGCTCCATGTACCGCTCGTTGCCGCTCTCGGCGGCCGCCTGCTCCGCGGCTGCCTTCTGCTGCTTGACTGTCGCCGCCGTGGCCGCCGCCTCGTCCAGCAGCGTCTTCTCCTTCTTGCGCAGCGTCTCCATTGCCGTCTCGGCGCATTTGATCTCGTTGTCAACGCGCTGGATTTGCATAAGCAGATCCTCCTTGGCGCTGCTGTTGCTGCTGCTGCTGCTGCTGCTGGAGGTGGTGGTACTATTATTGTTATTGTTGTTGCTGCTGCTGCTGCTGCTGTTGTTGTTGCTGCTGCTGGGGCCGCCAGTGCTGCGTCCACGCTCCTCTGCATTGTCGCTGGGCAGCGTCGGCGAAATGGCCTCCACCTTGAAAAAAGAGAGAGAGAGAGAGAGAGTCAATATGACATTAGCTGAATGATCTGCGATTAATCAAGGAATGTATCTGTATCTATGCTTAATTGTTGCCATCTGTTACAGAATACTCTAATGCGCTTTACGCACACTCAAATTCAAAATCAGACGAAAAAACTCTGAGAGACTAGACAGAAGCTAGATCGAAATTACTTTGTCTATATGTAAAAGCTTGCCTTTCAGCGCAGTAAATCATCTTAAAAGCACATTAAAGCTTTTTCGAGGAAACTTAATTAGACAAAATGCTATGTATATATCAGCTAGCTCATTGTATCACTGAATCTGTAGCTTTAGCGACAATTAATCAACTCAAGAGCTTTCAGTAAGAACCTCAAAGCTTTTGTGAAGCACAGTAAGCACATTTCACATTTGTAAAGCATATTAAAGCAAGATTTTATGTTGACAAATTAAGATACTCGACATAACTATTTAAAATTCCGAATAACTAATATTTCTTTATATATATATTACTAACATTACATATATATATATATATTATATTACTATATACATAAATATATATCAATATGAGAAGTTACTTTACTTTACGTTGACATTTTTCCTTATACTCGACACAACTCTATACATTTCCGATCAAAAATAATATTTCTTTGTAGAGCTATATAAATACATATGAAATAGTTCTTTACTTTACTTTATGTTGACATTTGTCTCGATACTAAACACAACTTTATACATTTCCGATTAAATAATATTACTTTATATAGCTATATAGGCATATATAAATATATATCAATATGAGAAGTTACTTTACTTGGGGTATATCTACTGTATTTAGGACAAAGCTTCTCTGATATAGAAAGATCTTCTACCTCTTCGACTTTCTCTAATTTCTAGCAGAATTCATAGAACTTTTGAACTAAAACTCTGATTAATCTGATTGTTCAGTCAATGCCCTTCAATCTCAACAACTCTTCACCTGTGGATGGTATGCTTCCGTGCTGCTTGCTGCGGCTGCTGCTGCCGCCGCTGCTGCAGCTGCTGCTACTGCGGCTTGGGCACTGCTGCTGCTGCTGTTGTTGTTGTTGCTGCTGTTGTTGCTGCTGTTGGTGCTGCTGGTGGAGAAGCTGATCAGCTGAGGATTGGATGCAGATACCGTGGGTGGCGGCACCAAGCCACGTGCCGCATGCACCTGCGACGTTAGCTGCTGCTGCTGCTGCTGTTGTTGCTGCTGCTGCTGTTGCTGCGGCAGCGTTTCCACCTTGAGCTGCTGCATGGCCAGCGGCGTCAGCACCGAGCCAGCGGACATGTGCAACACGCGCCGCGACTGCTCCGCCTCGTGGTTGCTCTGCCTGCTGTTGTGCTGCTGCTGAGCGGGCGAAGAGCGTTGTTGCTGTTGCTGCTGCTGCTGCTGCTGCTGTTGCTGGTGTGGCAGGTGATTCATGTTGCTGACATTGGCATCGCTCAGTCGCTGCTTCTTATAGGGCTGACCCACGCTGCCCGGCGGCTCAGACAGCGACGGATGTTGCTGCTGTTGCTGCTGCTGCTGTTGCTGCTGCTGCTGCTGCTGCTGGCGCTGGCCCGCCGCTGCCAAGGCTGCGGCATTGGTCAGGTATTCGTTGTTGTAGTGCAACGACTGGTAGTGCGACATGGCTTCCATGACGAGCACGCCGCCGGGCTGGGCGCCGGGCGGGGCCATGCTGCCGGCCACTTGGACGACGCCGCCGCCGCTGCCGCTGCCTGGGCCAGCGGCTGAGGAGACGACGCCAATGCTGCTGCCGCTGCTGCTGCCCGGCCCGCCTTTGCCACCGCCCACGCCAGCAGCGGCGGCGGCCACCGTCGCTGCGCGCGCCGCTCGCTGAAACTCCGGTACCGACGCCTGCAGCTGAGGTATCCGCATATATGGACTCTCCCGATGATAGTTGGCCACCGGCGCAATCCCAATGCTGTACGCCGGTGGCTGTATAAAATGTTGCGGCGCATCCGCGAACTTCGCATAGCTATTCGCCGCAGCTGCGGCCGCCGCGTTGCCCGGTCCAGGACGTGGCGGCGACAGCGGACTAGCTGCCGACCTCGACGATTGCTGCTGCTGCTGCTGCTGTTGCTGGTGCTGCTGCTGCTGCTGGTGGTGGTGGTGATGCATTTGTTGCTGCTGCTGCTGCTGCTGCTGCTGTTGCTGCTGCTGCTGCTGCTGCTGCTGCTGTTGCTGCTGCTGCTGCTGCTGCTGATGGGATTGCAAGTGTCCGAGACTCTTGACATACTGCTGCTGCTCCATTGTCCTGTAAGGCCAGTGGGGGAGAAAGAAGAACAGATTATTAGATTTGTGTGTAGGCATACGATATATCAGACGATACATAGATAGCTAGCGAACTGCATGTATTGTATTGATCAACCATTCAATCATTCATTCATTCATTCATTCATTCACTCCTTCAACTGTATATCTATATCTTTACAATTCACTGCCTAAATATAGATTAATTTCGATACAAATTAAACTCAATGCTGCTTAATACACATACATCGATATATTCCGATTGCAAATGCTGGTTCCACTTGATGAATGAGTTGCAGCTGTGAACTCAAACATTATATGAACGAACATAAACTGCATATGAACCTATGAACTAGTTCAAAAGAATCGTTCATGAACACTGATAACTTATCATAGAACTTCTTTAGTTCACACTGTTTGACTAGCTATGAGCTCAAACAATTAACTATGTATATATGAACATTTACTAGTTCGCTACATATGCCAATAGAACTAGTCGTTCCTGAACATTAATAATTTAACTTGGATCTAAAATAATGAAAACTGAATTAATTTAAATTATAATACTTAACTGTATCTGAATTCATTCACTAGTTCATCAATAGAACGAATGGTTCATGAACTAGTAAGATAATTGGTTCTGGAACTAAACTAGACAATCAAATGGACAATGATTCAGTTCACACTGTTTGACTGAATAAGTTCAGGAATAAGTTCCAGCTGTAAATTATAGCATTTAACTATGTATGATCATTTACTAGTTCAGTTATTAAAATTTCATCAGCTAATGACTAAACTAAAAAATCAAGTGAACAATGAATTAGTTCTTTCTTTCTTATCACATTTAACTGTATGTGAACATTTACTAGCTCAGTTCCTAGAACAAATCGAATGAACTAATAATAACATGGATAATTAATCCTTGAACTGCAATTCAACTAGTTCAAATGAACTAAGTTAAGAATAATTTCACACAATTCTAATTCAGTACTTAAAGCCAATCAACTGGAAGATGAATCCAAATGAAAATATGTTTACAATTTGGTCAAACGTCTCTTCTTCCTCTGCCTTCTTGTGCTTCTTCTTCTTCTTTATCATTTATATCTGTATCTCAAGCATTCGCAGCCCGCAGGTGCATTCAGTAATCGGTTGAAGGCCAGCTCAAGATGATGGCTTTATCAAGTGGCTAAACAGGTTTGACCCCATTGTGCACGCTTAGGCTAATCTACGCTAATCCGAGCCGAGTGCAGCGAGCAGCGAGCAGCGAGCAGCGAGCAGAGGGCAGCAATTTGCATAGAATGTAAAATTTATTAGTTTGATTTAGTGATGCGCCTTAATGTTAGCTTTTCACATTTATTGGGGACACGAACCCGGCCGGCCGGCCGGCCCGACCGCCTCACACATGTTGCACACGGTGTGAATGTGAGCGAGCGCGCATGAAACGACCATAATGAGCGAGAGAGCGCATGTATAGCGGAGCTGCTCGTTTTCGTGAAATGTGTGCGCCGCTGTGTCTGTGCGTGTGAGCGAGTGAGTGCGAGTGAGGCAGCATGGTATTAGGACATGCTCGAGCGACATGTGTGAGCCGAACGGCAACATCAAGCATGCTGCAGCAACGTGTTGCAGCTGCAACATGTGCGCAACGAACACGTCAAACAGCAACATCGGCAATTCTGCTGCGCTGCTGCTGCTGCTGCTGCTGCTACTGCTCTGCTGCTGCTGCTGCTGCCTATGCCATAATCCATCCACCCCGAGTCAGCCGTCATTATTTAAATTTTTTAAACGGTTGCGTCGCAGCTGCTGACGCTTGAGCCGTTGCGTTTGAGTTGTGATTAACGTGCGACGCGTTTGACCCGACAAAACGAACGTCACACACGTCAAGCAAATGTTGTCGCCAGTAGGAGGGGTAGCCATGAGAAACAGACACCCGCACACACAGCTCGGTTATTAATTCATTAAATAATAATGACACATAGACAGAGAGAGAGAGAGAGAGAGAGAGAGAGAGAATGCGCAGCGGAATGCAAAGCTGCAACGTTGCCAAACTTCAGAGACAGCTATTTTTAAAGAATGAAGCATACGAAACAACAACTCACTTTAAAGCTGCGCAGCCACCCCACAAACACACACACACACACACACACACACACTCAAGCGAAGACATACATATATGCTGCCCACCACCAGGCGGCGGCGGCTGTCTGGCTCATTCAGCTTTAAAATCAAACGACTATGACGACGTCGACGACGCTGCTGCTGCTAGCTGCCATTTCTCATCAATCATATCGACCTACAGCAATACATGCACACGCACACGCACACGCACACAGTTATGTATATGCAAACGAAATTGAACCTCGCGCAACCCCGAGAACTCCACACCACACACACACACACACACACACACGCCCGTTCCTCTGCAATAATCACACCACGACGTCGCTGCCCTCTGTGCCCGCGTTGCCAACAGTTGCCAATTTACAGGCTGCTTTGAATTCGAGTTGCCAGCTTCGAGTTTCTTTCGCTTAGATGTCTTACCTGCAATGAGAGAGAGAGAGAGGGAGAGAGAACGCAAATTAGTATGCGTGTGCGTTTATTGATTGCATAAGGCTTTAATTATAAAATAGCTTTCCATTTGCAATTTAATATTCCATTCCATTTCATTCCCCGCCTTGCCAAGCCTTGCCATTCCGTTCCGTTCCTTTCAATGCCATTCTATTCTAATTTCGGGCTTGTCGCTTATCGAATTTCATTCGGGCTTTCTAAGGCATATTTAATTATCTTTGGAGAGCATTTAATATTCCATTTCATTGATTATTAGTCTGTACTTTGACATTAGATATGTATGTGTGTATATGTGTGTGTATGTGTATTTATTTTAATTTTCTCTTTTGTTTTTAAAGACTTCGACTTTGTTTACTTGCTTTAATTACTTTTACGTGTTTTTGTTTAATTTCGTCAAGTTTCGAGCACATGAAAAGCTCTTCACGCTTTAGCCAAAGAAATTGAACAACAACAAATTGCAAAAGAACTTTCTTCAGCTGCCAATTATCGTTTGTTCTCTCTATCTCTCCTCGCTGTCACAATCGAAAATGCAACTTTAATGCAAAAACAAAGACACAAAGCAAAACAAAAACAATGAGAAGAGCTTTGCTTTTAATAAGCTCTGTGCTGCTGCTGACGCTCTCTCACTCTCCCTCTCTCTCTCTCTCCCTCTCTCTCTCTCTCACTCTCTTCACAGCTCTGTTTTGCGTGGGCTTTAAAGTTGCGCCAGAAACGTCGACAACGACAACAACAACAAATAATTAAAATTTGCAGCTTGAATAAATTTTTTTTTCTGTTTTGTTTTCTGTTTTTGTTTCGCATTTCTGTTGAAAGTTGCAGCGCAGCGGCGGCGACGCTGGCAGCGCCACTGAGACACGCCACATGTGCCGTTATGTGCCTGTGCAGCAACTGCATGTGCCTGCGTTTGCCTATGTATATATGTATATACATATATGTATGTACGCGTGTGTGTGCGTCGACGGGCAGCATCCTTGCGAGCAGAGCCACCCAATGCGCCCCATTCAACAACAGCCACGCCTGTGAGCCACATTGCATGTGCTATATACATATGTACACGAGTATATACACATGTGTGTGTGTGTGGTTGTGTGTATATGCATGTCTGTGTGTGTGTGTGTGTGTGTGTGTGTATGAGTGGCATATATAAAATAAAAGTCGCCATACAAGAAAAACTAACAGTGAGGGCAGCCAAAGGGCAGGCACACACACTCACACACATAGAACGAGCCAAACTGTGTGCAGAGGCGAATGCGAAAGCAGAAGAAGAGGCAGCAGCAGCAACAACAATCGTTAAGTTGTCCTGAAGGCAAATGCCGCTACAACGCAGTAAAAGCAGTAGAAGCTCGAGGCAACAGCACTCACATTCAACCCTGCTCCGCGCTGCCTTGCCATCTCTCCTCCTCTCTCTCTCTCCCTCTCTATTTCTCTCCATTCACTCATTCTCTGCCTGCCCACCCAACGCTCACGGTCCATGCCCAGGCGTCTGCTCTTTGGCAAGTGCAAAAATTTATCGATTTTCTGTGTGTGTTTTTGCAGAGTTTTTAACGGTTACGTATGGCCTGCGTGTGTGCAGGAGGCGGCGGCGGCGGCGACGACGACGACGGCAGCGACAGCGGACATGCCTTGTTATGAATGTAGAAAAGCCCACACCACCACCACACACTCCCCGCCCCCAAGAGAGTCAGGGGCGTGGACAGCAGCTGGTAAGGCAGGTAGGCAGCTAGGCAGGTAGCTAGCTAGGTGGTTCGTTGGGTTGGTTAGGTTAGGTAGGTGCACTTTGTATGACGACATGGGTGATTATTATCCTGGGAAACTCTTCCAGGCAGAGAGAAAGAGTAACAATGAGAGAGAGAGAAAGGGAGCTAGAAAGATGGGAGTAACTGCGGCGGCCAGAAAACAACTTTAAAAACAAACTTTCATTCGGGATGTGCGTGTGTGTGTGTGTGTGTTTGTGTCACACCCTGTGCCATGTGCTGCCCTACGCTCCCCTGCTGCCCTACGCCCTGTGCCCATGTGTCACCCTGTGTGCCATTAAATTTTTGCTGGAGTGGAAATTTAATTTGCGGCTGAAACTGCCAACAGCTTAAGAGGCTTAGACGCAATAGAAGAGAATGAGAGAGCGCAGATGCATAAGATAAATGAGACATAGAGGACAGAGTGAGAGATAGAGAGCGAGAGCGAGAGCGAGAGAGGTGAATAGCAGTTTGGGTCAGCTGCAGCAGGGAGCAGTCAAGTATAAAATTGGCCAAACAGCCTCAACCCCCTTTTAACTGCCTTGTTTTAGTTCAATTTTTTTTTTTTTTGGCAGCACTTTAAGAAAACTTTCTGCTTCGCTTGAAGCCAACGGAATTGGCAGTGTTGTGAAACTTGCTCTAATCGACTTTGAAGTCGGAATCGTTAAGGGACCTACGAACGGCAATACCATACCTTCTTCAATCCAACTAAAAGTACAAAAAGCCAGGTAAATTGTGCACATTTTATGGGTGAGTTAAGCAGCTTTCCAACACTGGCAGCATTAAACTTAACTTCTCACAGTACAAGCTGGGTTTTCTAACCTTTGAAAGCCTGCAAATACATATATAAAAGTAATACTACACATAACTTCCTTTAGTTAACGGACTTTTCAACACTATTGTTGTACATCTCAGTTACTAAATACTAGAGCAGGTTTTTCAAAAAGTGGACGAATCTGTAAGACTAGACCTACTTACTGTAATACTTAAATTGCCAATATTTACCAACACTGCAAACATATGCCATATGTCTACAGAGTCAAATGAGCAAAGTTGATTTCTTAGCTTTATTAACCAACACTGAAAATGTTACTAATTACTGCACTAACAAGCTCCCATTTCATATTCCACTTTCCAGTGACTGAATTCTAAGCAACAGCAAAAAAAAAACTATACTTTAACGTTATACAACACTCCATCCATGTGAAACTATATAAAGTCAGCGCTTAAACGGTAAATCCAACATAAACAAGAGTGCTCTAGTCGAGACTGCTCGACTAGGGGATACCCTGAGCCCTGTGAAGAGCCAAATATCAAATCATTCTACGCATCTTTTATGCATGCATATAAACACATACACACATATATATGCACGCATGCACTGCGCAGTTGACGCAACGACTGCGTTTCGGCAGCATTGCGGGCATTACTATGGAAACTTAATTGTTTAATAACTTTTCTTAGCGATGGACTAAGTGCATCAAACTCTTCACAACTTATTTATGACATTCATATGTGTGTATGTGCCGAAGCACAAGTCTCTAGTATTTGATTTGCGCTTTTTACAAATAGGAGGCTATTGGGGGCGAACGGGGCGTGGCATCTAAAATCTAAAGATAACGTTATCTCCGTATTCATTACACGCAACTACACAGCAAATTTGAAGTCTTTAGCTCAAAAGATGTACAAACCAAGCCTTAAAACACATTAAAATTATCGATAAATGCTCATAAAATCGAAATGGAAGGAGTTATCGCAAAAATTTTATAAACTTGTGCAGCGTATGGTATTATCGAGTATTCATGTAAAATTTCAAGTCTCTACGTTGCGTACTTACAAATATCTCAGCGTTCACACGGACGAACGGACGGACGGACAGACGGACAGGGCTATATCGACTCGTCTTGTCACGCTGATCAAGAATATATATACTTTATGGGGTGTGGCACGCCTCCTTCTGCCTGTTACATACATTTTCACAAAACCATTATACCCTGATTTCCCATTTTCAATGGGCTCAGGGTATAAAAACTGCTTTTAGCACACAAGCTTTATTCACTGCCAGGTGTATATGTAGCCATATCCCCTCTCCTATCTCCCACCCCGCCCACCTAGCTCCATCTAAAAGAAAATACTATAATTTAGTATTCAAAGCTTCGTCGCGGGCATTCATATGTTATCTCATCTGGCGCGCCCAAATGGGAAGCTTCATTCATGGAATTGCATTGGACGACTAAGGGGCGATGTTGCCTTTACATTTGGTGACTTGAAAGGTTTCAAAGAGACATTGAGAGCGATAGAGAGAGAGAGAGAGAGAGAGAGAGAGAGAGAGAGAGAGAGAGAGAGAGAGAGAGAGAGAGAGTGAGAGAGAGTGAGAGAGACAGAGATGTATGCATATTGCTGTAGATACATGCGCGACACAACACAAAGCACACGTAAATCCCATTCAATTCTATTGAGAAATCAGCTTTTGTTTCGCACAATGCTAGAGCACTGAGATAGAATAGAATAGGATTATATTATCTTTATACTAAGCAATTCAATAATGTATTATGTTCACATTCACAGTCACACTCACACACACACACACACTGTCTGCCTCCATCATCATTACTCTATATATATATATATATATATATATATATATATATATATATCTGTCGATTTTGCTGTCTTCTTTGCGCAATTGATTGGGCTTCACAAACAATTCGCTATTAATTGGCGTTGCATGGAGCCCAAGCAGCGGTGCCAGGCAACAGAAGAAGAAGAGAGCAGAGCAGCGAGGAGGGGAGAACATGAGAGAGCGAGTGTGTCAGAGGGAGAAAGAGAGACAGATAGCTCTAGCAACTTTATACGTAGTTGTCTTGCAATTCTTCCATTGCATTGTTTCGCTTCGTTTTGTTTTGCTAGCGTTTCGCTGTTAAAATAATTTAAATTTTTCTACAACAATAAATTGTTTGTTTTTACTTGTTTTTGTTGCTTTGCCGCTGTTTCTTTTGTAGTGTTTTTTTTTCTTTCCTTTCTTTTCACTCACAAACCACAGCTGTAAGATTTGCTGATATATTTTCATATATGAACCTTGGGAAACACTAGATACACATATAGCACTAGACATACAGAAGTTAGCCTTTGCCAACAGTAAAGAAGCAGAATTAAGCTTTAGCCAACACTAAATGATTACAAACGTTAGCCAACACTACAGTAACATAACAACCTTAACCGATGAGACACATACATACCGAACAATATTATAGATATGTCAATGTCAGCTGTAGCTAACACTAGAGAAACAATATTTAGCCTTTTTAGCCTTAGCCAACACTGGAGATACAAAACTTTGCGTTAATCAACGTAAACTTGTTTGAGCCAACATCACACGCGTAGAAGCAAGTCTGATAGCTAAATATCAATACAGCAATACTAAATCAGCACATATACCATAACACTAAAGAGTTGCAACTGATGTCTACTGCACTTCTGCATTATTTAACACTGAGGCTACATTAAACAACATTTCCAGCACTGCCGAAACTGTTACTTAGCATTCAAACACTAAAACTCAATCACAACTACTAACCAGCACGAACTTTTCCAACACTACGGCTAATGGATCATTTCCATTGCAATGAGAAGTAATTGTTTAGCGGTCAATCAACTGTGCATAGCAGTGTTGGTTAATTACATTAGCTGTCTCGACGGCCGCTAATCAACACTGCAGTTGAACTAATTACATAATGCGTATAAAATAGTATAACGGTTAATTAAGCCTGCTACGCTTACTCGATTCAGCTCATTGACTTCTGCTTACCGCTTCAACTTGAACCACTTTTATTTATTATTATTAATTATTATTGTGCTATTATTATTATAATAATTATTGTTAGTACATTCGTGGCAGCCCTCGCGCGACCTCTTTGCCATCTGGTTAACCTCTTTAGCGTTCGCCTGCAACATTTCAATTTGATGTCTAAAACTTCCGCATTTAATTACACCTGCACACTTCTGTATGTGTGTGTGTGGGTGCGTATGTGCGTGTGGGTGTGTGTGTGTGTGTGTGTGTAAGCCTCTATATTTAGCTACAGCATTAACCACAACATTCCCTTGAGCATATGCAAAGCATTTCATATGCAAACCGAGCTGTTCATTGGCTCAACTTCAATTCAAATTGTTCGCTTGTCGAACTTAAGTCTTGGGAATCTAATTGTCTTCACCTTTAAGATAATCAATCTAATGTGTTATAGCACGCAGCTTTTGTCAGGCACTAGAAGGTATTAGCTAAATCAAAGAGCTCGTTGGAGTTGCGATTGTAAAACTGAGAGAAAGAGAGTCTGTAGAAGCTCAACTCTAATGAAGCTACACAGAACATGGATGAAGAAGTCGGAGAAGAAGCAGATAGAAGAAGTATGAAGCAAAAAGTGAAGGGAAAAAGTATCAGAGAACGGAGCAAGCAAAGAAGAGATTTCTTTATATATTGTAGAAGAGATAGAATGCAAAGGGAAAGAAAGAGCACGCGAAAGAATTGCAAAAAAAAAACTCCGCGGCTCGAAGGACTTAACGACAGAGAGCATTAAAGAAAGAAAGCAGAAAGAGAAGAAAGAACAAAAAGTGTAGACAGAAAAAGAAAACGAAGAAATAAATATGTGGAAGAAACAAAAAAAAAATCTACAGAACGACTATAGTAGAAATAGAAGATTAAGTAGGAGGAACTGGAAAAAAGAACGACGAAAAGGTAAACGAAAAAAAAAAGGAAAAATAAAGTCAGCAGAAGAAAAGCCAATAGAAGTATCTTTAATATATTGATATATACTATATGAGATGAAATGTATATATAATAATATACACAGTATATCTATATATTTATACATCAATACACACGTCTTTATGCTAATTAGTGTTAACAACTTATAGGCAATTTAATGATTGTACATACATATATAACTTCATTCAAAATGGATAGACTGCATAGCTATCCGTAACGTTATATTATTGTATATAATCTGTATCCAGTAATATAGATATATGTATATATGTATTTTGTACAATAATATAATATTATTTCTATTTCATTTCATTTAAGAACGTATCGAAAAATATATATATATATATAAAAATATATCTTTGTTTTTGTTCACCGGAACAGGTTTGAGAACATTCACTTCAATTCGTGATAATTTGCTCAGAAAGACAATGCACCACTTCACACATCAACTATTGGGAGGGCCAAAAACAATGATTTGGGGTTTGAATTGCTTCAGCTCACATTTGATTTGCTAGATGTAGTTCCCTGAGAATAGTTTCTATTTTAAAATTTTAAAAATTTTGAAACAACGAAGACGTGGAGTCTGCGGTAAATGGCTATTTCAATTAGCCTATATGTGGCTTATTCATACTGTAGACTATATCAAGGCTATAGAATACCGCTGGGAAAAAAGTATAGAGCCAAAAGCGTGTTATGTTGACGATTGAAGAAACATTTTCCAAAATTTGTTGTTTTCCTTTTAGGTCAGATAGTTCTGGGACTGCACTCGTATAATGTAAATACATTTATGCATGTTTATATATTGAAGTACATCTATAAATGGAAATACTATGTATACCTAGTGTGCCAAATGTATTTACTATGTATATATAATCATTAGACTAGTGCACTTACTAGTATTTAAACTTAATACTTAATATAGTTGCTGTTTTCCCTTTTCCCTTTTCCCCTGTTTCCTGTTTTATTCTTTGCAATATTTTCTTTTGCAGCTGTTTTTACAGCTGTTTCGATGGCAGTCAGCGATTCATTTGTTGTTGTTGTTGTATTTCGAGTATTTGCATGCGCGTAGTCAGCTTGAAAATTAAAATAAAAAATGTGCAATAAACAGCAACAGCCACAGAAACAGAAACAGAAACATCAACAGCAATAACAAAATAAATAATAAAAAAAATTACTCCAATTACGAGACATCAGCGTAATACAAACCGAGCGAGATGCGAGACAGACAGACAGAGTGTGTGTGTGTGTGTGTGTGTGTGTGTGAGGGAGAGCGAGGCATGTGCTGAACTTGGTCAGCAAACTGATAAATGAGCTTGTGTGCACACACACACATGCATCAAAGCCACTCACACACACGCACACATATGATGACTTATGCATGTGTATAACAGTTATGCTCGTATAACAGCTTCGATTGCCACTGCAAACTGATGGCAAATCTATATGCAAATTTTCACATAACAGTGCGAAATTTCTGCGAGGGGATGCGATGGAGGGATGAGGGGACGAGGGGTTGATTCTTGCTTGTGCTGCATTAGACAGCGGCACAAGCAGACGAGGGCGAGTGGAGGGGAGGGGGAGGGGGAGGGGCAGCTCTCTCTACTCTTGTACATTGAACTTTTGACTGTCCGGAGCAGCAGCAGCAGCAGCAGTTGGCCTGCATTATGGTCTTACCCGATTCACGATTCCCGATTTCCATAGCTTTGCGCTCGCACTTTTCGGTTCTATTTTTGTGCGATTTATGGCCGCGTTTTTGTTTGAAATTAACTGCTCTGAACACAATCGAAAAGGCAGACCATAAAAATAAAAAAAAAATATATATATGCAGGAAAAAAGTGAGAGAAAACAACGCAGCTGCAAGGCAGTCAGAGACGTAGCAAGAAGTGGGGGCGGCGTCGACAGTGTTGGGGCGGGTATATCTAATCTGGGTCGTAAAAACATGTTTCATGCGTTCGCTAGGCATGCCAAACAACAAACCCCACCCCACTCTCCCCTCCCCTAGCAACTCACCCCTGCAGCTTTCCGCGACGACTTTGATAAACCCCGCGTGCGAATTATAAAACGGGTTAAGTCTATTTTATATTTAACTTTGTTTTATTGTGCCGTTTGCTTTTGCCATAGCTATGGCAGTTGGACGTTGTTGTTCAAAGGCCTTATCTAATCAATGAAACAAAGTTTAGAATAGAAAAGAAAGGGAAAGAAGGGGCATAGAAGAAGGGAAAACATAGGTGGGAAATATGTGAATTCCGCCGAACTTAGAAGTACTCTATTAAAAGGGAAAAAAGTATATTATTCACAATAAATTACTTTAGATCGTATACTAGATAGATAATATACATCGTAAACCAGGATATCAAATAGATCATATAGATCATATATCAAATAGATTATGTAGATTGTATACATATAGAAAATATACCCGATATATATAGATCCTAGACTACCTAGACTACTACTACTACTATTAAACAGATCTTACAACGGAAATACTTATCATTAGATCGCATACTACATAGATTATATCAATCATATACTGGAAAGATCACATAGATTCCATATAAATTTGTAAGTTCTCGATATATTCAAACTTTTAGTGTAATATATCATATATATTCCATTAGCTAAGGAGCCCTAAGTTCTATATATAGTTTGTGATGTAACCATAACATAGTATTTGAGTTATATGAACAGATAATGTCATTTAGTTAAGCCTCATATTGCACTATCTGAAGAAAAAGTATTATATTCAGAATTATCTTAAGCACTTCATACTGGCAATGTGTGACATTGATAGAAGAAATGAGAATAAAAATGCGAATGGGAATGGGAATCGAAGTGGGGATTAGAAATGACACAGACAGATCGCAGACGGAACATGGCAAAGAGTCGGACACTGCAGTTGAGGTTAAGACGTCAACGCTGATTAGAAACGTATCGCTACATGTATGAATATAATAATAATAATAATAATGGAATGCCAATGATTGATTCATAGATGCGTCTCGAGATAACGCTTATCGAAAGCAAATAGAAACAAAATCAAAAAATGAAAATGAAAATGAAAAAAAAAAAACAAAAAAAAACGGTTATCGATTGCGACTGCGATTACACGGATTACAAATATTATTTATGAAGTGCTGCGAGTGTTAATCAGTAGATTGCCCAGCGGAATTTTCATGAAATATGATTATATAATATGATACTGTAACTGAGTCAACTGATGGAACGGTTCGTATTTTTTTCCAATTTCGATTGGAGTATATTTTATGATTCACGTATCGATGTATTGTTGATCGGTTATTCAATAACATATTTATCTATAATGTATATAAGACAGTTCTTTTCACTGCTACAGCTGAAATTACTGAGTAGAAGAATTTGTAACTAAAATACTGCTTGAATTATTATTATGACTGTCTTTAGTTGTCGATTATACGATAACAATAGATAAAAGTAACTGAATGTACATTTGTTATGCGAATGTACATATGTGATACATACATATGTATATAGTAATCAAAAGATAAAACTATATAATCTAATTCAGAGTGCTTTTTAATACTTGTCGATTACAGAAACAAAAGTAGCTATAAGTCTTTGACCTGGTCCACTTCACCTAAACACATGCAAATCAATTGATTACACCTCAATAAGTCATAAACTTGATTAACTTAAATTTATAAAATATTCGACGATGGGCGATACAGAGAATTGGGACTTGTGGACCGAGTAAACGAAACCGAATGCCTCACACACATACGCCAGTAGTTCACAGCGTATTTCTAATGATCTAAATTGCAGTCACATATCAAAGCAACAACAACTCGAACGACAGCCACGATTGATGACAAAGTCTGTTAATTACTACAATTTGTGGGCTGGTCATACCCCAAATACGCCACACGCACACTCACACTCATATAGCACAGGCAGTGCTATTTATAGGCCTCGATAAAACATTCAATGGAACCAAAAACTTATCGAGAAATTGTAATTGATGTGGGCTCATCAAAAATGTGAAAATGTTTGGGAACTTGAACAAATGTTCGGCGTAGTTAATAGATATCGCAATTGTTATTGTTACTGTTTTTGTTATTGTTGTTGCTGTTGCTGTCATGTCATGACAAACTGTAAACTAGGAAAAGAGAGAGAGAAGAGAGAGAGAAGGAACAAAAACAATAGTAATTGTAGAACTTTGGCGTTTACATTCAGGTCCAGTGCATGAGTCAGTAGCACACGCAGGCCTAACAGAAAGTACTGCAAAAAGAACAAAACTTGAACAAATGACACAGACTCTACTCGGTTGACTACAGCATATAGACAGCTATAGACAACTTCCGTTAGTATGGCATCCATATGATAACAGCTTCCAACTATCGATATTTATCGAGTTTAGTTATATGCATCATATGGCATATCTATTAAGAACAATTTCACAATCGGACTGATATTACTATTCCTTTTAATTTGTCTATCGATATTTATCGATTTTGAGCTTAATGATGATTATGATAAATGGCCATGGCAATAACTTGCACCAGCTAATGCACTGCACGTGGCTGCGTTTGGTTCGAGCATCGATTAATATTGATGAACAAAACATGTGTCAATTAACGAAACTATAATTGCAGTAAGATGCTCGTAAATCTTGCCATATGGTGTCCGCTTGATGCACTTTAATATCCAATTTACCTTCCTTATCGATTTTAGCTGCAAATAGTATCGATAACAATGGATGTGAAGCTTGCACTACTTCCAATGCGGATAATTATAATTAAATTCACTTTTTTGTGTATTTAATTGATGAATTTGAGAGCAAAATATCCGCTGGGAATTCGATACTTATAGATTTTAAGAAAAACATGCAAAGCAAAGCTTGTAATCCAATGGAGAAAACTATACGTAATGCATATTTATGCACATATATTTCTGATATGTGCATATATCATCTATATATTTGGGGCACTCAAAATGATCTGCAAGTCGTGCATTTCCAAGTAATTGTTTCTATGTCTGTCTCTCTAGCTGCATCTGTATCTGCATCTGCATCCGTCTGTCTATCTATTTCAAGTATCTGACAGTTTTGTCAGCTTTTGTTAGGCATCAATGCAACTGGCGTCGCTGCTGGCGTCGCTGTCGCTAGGTCGTTGCAGTGCAAGCTGCAGTTGAAGGTGATTTAATAATGAGTGCGAACAACGCGCAGCTCCCCGAGACCCCCATTCTCACCAAGAGCAACACATCTTTACCATCTTCACCTCCACCTCCACCTCCGCCAGCTGCTGTGTTTTCACCTCCATATCTGCCGCTCTTTTACATGCTCTCTCTCTCTGTCGCTCTCATCTGTCTTGGCTTCCACGTCCCACGTTATTTTTGCATTTTTCTATTGCACGCTGCATTTTATTTGCTTTGCTGCTGCTTATTCTTCTCTTTCTTCATCATCGTCATCTCGCTTCACATTATTATTGTTTTTTTTTTTTTGTTGCTGCGCTTATAAATAGACATCGTCGCCGTCGCCGTCGCCGTTAATTGCTTTGGCAGTCGCTTTTCTTTTTATGTTTTATCTCTTCTTCTTGTTTTCTCTGTAGCCTGTTTTCGTTTTCTTTAATTATAATTCATTACGTATCTGCATTTTATTTATTGGCTGCACTCTTGCTGCTCTTTTATGTCTATTGGCGCCCCCTAGCGGCGAAGCAGTCTATTGTTGCTCTTATTTTGCATTTTATTATTATTATTATTATTATTATTATTATTATTATTATTATTATTATTATTATTGTTGTTATTATTATTATTATTATTATTATTATTATTATTATTATTGTTGTTGTTGTTGTTCTTCTTCTTCTTCTTTTTGTTCTTGTTGGAAATTGCACTTGCTCATGAGCTTTGGTATAGGGGTAGGTCGGCTCTGAAACCGCTGTCACGATATATACATTTATAGTCGGCATTGTATATCCACATCTATCTACTAGTTGAACCAACTCTGTAGTTGCCAAAAGTTCAGTTTAATTTCGATCGATTTGATTTAAGTTCGTAGAAGCTGAAGAATTGACGAAATCTGTGTAACGGCAAGGACAACTATTACTATAATATATATCTATAAATATTATTCATATACTATTTAAAGTATTAGCTCCTGACAGGGTTCAGGGTACCTTCTACCATCTCCATTAGAGCACTCTTACTTGTTTAATTTTTATATATTACAGATATCAAATATTTTGTATATCTAAATAGAAATATTATATTTATTAATTATGTATATTTTATTTTTTATGTTAAAAACCTTTGTTTCAATTTTATATATTAGTTTTTTTTTTTTAATTTATTTAATTTAATTTGTTTTTTCTTTTTTTATTTATGTTTTCCTTTTCATATTTGTATCACCTTCGTAATGTTTCTTACTATTTTCTAATCATTTTAGCAGTATTCCTATATCCATTTTGATAAAGCAAAAGTTCGCTATCACCATTCAAATGAAATACTTAGACACTTTTTATTCAATTTAGCTCCATCATAAAAAAACCCTCGTGGGGTTTTCGTTGTATTTATTTTTGCACTTTTCTATTTTTTTCTTTTCTTTTTAATTTTAAAAATAAGGTGCAAATCGTTTCGTATGACGGGATTTACCCCGAAACCACTTTAAAAGCACATTCATTGTCTTATGCAATTCAAGGGACGCAACGGAGGCGGCGGAGGGGGCGTGGTATGACGATTTGATTGGTTAGAGTAATAGAAATATCAGGTGTTTCATTTCAAATATTTACTGCTAATTGAATTCAGAACTCAACAATGGAACTCCCAGCTCCCAGACAGCTTGTGTGATGCATTGTGTAATACAATAAATTAAAAAAAAAATTTTTTTAATTTAAACAAGTGTGCTCTAGTCGAGACTGCTCGACTAGGGGATACCCTGAGCCCTGTGAAGAGCCAAATATCAAATCATTCTACGCATCTTTTATGCACACATACAAACAACACATACACACACACATATGCACGCACGAATAAGTGCGCGCTCTGCCAACTGCGCAGTTGACGCAGCGACTGCGCTTGGGCTGCAATGTGGGCATTACTATGGGAATTTAATTGTTTGATAACTTTTCTTAGCGATGCATCAAACTTTCACAACTTATTAATGGCATTCATATGTATGTATTTGCCAAAGCACAAGTCTCTAGTATTTGATTTGCGCTTTTTACAAATAGGGGGCAATTGGGGCGAATGGGGCGTGGCATCCAAAATCTAAAGATTACGTAATCTCCGTATTCATTAGATGTAAATAGACAGCAAATTTGAAGTCTCTAGCTCTAAAGATGTACAAACCACGCCTTAAAAACACATTAAAATTATCGATAAATGCTCATAAAATCGAAATGGAATGAGTTATCGGAAAAATTTTATAAACTTGTGCAGCGTATGGTATTATCGAGTATTCATGTAAAATTTCAAGTCTCTACGTTGCGTACTTAAAAATATCTCAGCGTTCACACGGACGGACGGACGGACGGACAGACGGACAGGGCTATATCGACTCGTCTTGTCGATCAAGAATATATATACTTTATGGGGTGTGGCACGCCTCCTTCTGCCTGTTACATACATTTTCACAAAACCATTATACCCTGATTTCCCATTTTCAATGGGCTCAGGGTATAAAAATTAATTGCATTTATGTTTGCATATAGATAAAACGTTAGAAAATAGATTCATTATTCTCTTGATAGATGAATAAAATCAATGCCTACAAAATGAATAGTTCGAATGACCTCACTCAGAGATTCGTTGCACATAACGGGCAGAATGGGGTATAGCATGGCACATCCTCTACATTATACATATTTTTAATCCGAAAGTCTATTTAGCCTTCTCCGCCTAACTATCCATCCTTATAAACACAGCAATATCGTAAGCCACAAAAGCTAGTGACTTAATGTGATACGCAGTACGAACTTATCAGTTTTGTTTTTTGCTAACTCATCGCATTTCCGTATTATCGATCAAAGTCGATAAGTGGTAGAGTCAATTTTGGCTTCTCATATATGTACATATAAGGGCATATGTATTTAAAGCTATATATCTAAAATTAATCCTGTGTCCGTACCTCGAATGATTCCCAAATTTACGCCAAGAAAAGAACGTCTTGAGACAGGAAATGAAACAGTTTAGCTAAACAGTGATTCAAGGGCAACGTAACGGTTTTAATTTATAGCTAAGAGAGATACTGGAATAATGCGGCTATTTCAGCTGTCGCAGGCGAGGGGCGCAGGTGGGGGCTCTCGGGTAAATAAACATGCAAATTGCTTAGATATGAGCTGCAGCTGATTATACTACTATTAATATGACTACTATTATTGTTATTGTTGCTATTTTATCTCTCATGTCTATATTCATTTTCATCTTTTTTTTTTTTAGCCGGCAGCAACAGCAACAATTGCGCATAATGAAATGAACTACAAAACGAGCTGCAGTGGGGCGGGGTTGAGAGGTGAACGACGCGCGTCAACGACACCCAAAGCAGCGCAGAGAGCCTGAGAGCGAGCGGGGCGCAAAGAGAGAGAAAAAGAGAGAGAGGGAGAGAGTGGCATGCGAGAGATAGCAGGCGTGTGAGCAGTGTGAACAGTTGCAGCAGCAGCAGCAGCGGGCGCAGTGCACATAACTGTTTTTTGCATGTGTGCGTGTGTCTCTTTATGGACGTGTGTGTGTGTGTGTGTGTGTGTGTGTGCATGTGTGCCGGTCGATAAACAAAAATGACAACAGCAGCAACAACAACTGGAAGACTGCGCAGCTGGCAGCAGATAGCGAGCGCAGTCATTGACGTTGATGTTGACGTTGACGTCGCTGCTGGCGTCGCTGTCGCCGTCGCGTTTGACTCATTAAATATTTTGCAACCTTGACCGTTCGAGAGCGATTAAAATGTGTGCGTGTGTGTGTGTGTGTGTGTGTGATTGTCTATAGTGTGCATAAGTGTGTGCGTTGTTATTGTCAATGTTGTTGCTGTTGCTGTTTCGGCTTGATTTAAACTGCATGACAAGTCGTATAACAGATATATATTATAACTGTCAAATAGTTTGGACTCAATGGCAAAGAAACGACGCAGCTTAAATACCCTGCAAAACAGCAATTGGCTTAGCATTGTTAACTGTTATTTAGCTTCTATATTGCGGTCATATAATATTTAGTAATTCGATTAGATACGGAAGACGTAATACCCTTGAAATAATGTACGAATATGCAATATAAAGACGAAGAAGAAGAAGTAGGGGAATGGCAAACAATGTCGCGACATTTTATTTGTTTTTTGTTTTTATTTGTGTTTACTCATATACTATATGTATGTACATACATATATGCATATATACATTTGATTCTGCCTTTTTTCTGGTACTTTTAATACCTCTGCCACCACCGTCGACTCGAGTTTAATGCAAATGTTTGGACAACAGCAGGAAATAGGGCAGTTATAGAGCAAAGAGAGATGAGGAAAAGAGAAATAGTGAGGCGGAATCGTAGAACTGAACTATGTACATTAAATAGCTTAAGAACCACACGAACAGCAACAACAACAAATATGAAAAGTCGAGCACTCGCTGCACTTGCAGAAATTGCTTTTCTTTGATATAAATATTAGTCACAGCCTTTCTATGCGATTCGCAATCCAATCAAATTTCATTCATTGCCATCCCAATCCCAATCCCAATCCCAATCCCATTCCAACTCCAATTTCAATTCCAATTTCCATTCCCATTCCCATAGCCAACACAGACTTCGCCACGTTTCTTATGACATTCGATTGAAGTCTAATTGCCCGTGCAATTACTATAACTTTTGCTATACTCCCAGTCGCCCCCACCCCAACCCCCTCAGTTGACTAGAGCGTATCATTAAATGTCCATTAAAAAGCCAAAACCCCTTTCAACTTTTAAACACAAATTGAAATGGGTAATGGACGAAGCAAAAAAATCAAAATGACAAAAGAGAGCTAGAAGAGGAAGCGCGTAATACAGTGCAGAGAGTAGAGGGTAGAGGGTAGAGTGTAGAGTGTAGAGGGTGGCTGCTAGTTGGAGCTGCGTCTATTGACATTCATCAACTGTCCATTTTGAAACACGCACCAAAAAGCAATCAAAGCTATTTTAAAAACAGAAGTAAGATAATGCATGTATTTTAAATACCCTATATAAAATATAATCGAATATATTAAATTTACTTATCTAATATTCGAAATTGATTTTCGATTTGCTCA